>CADDXX010000311.1:152087-214048 GCA_902810485.1 Alauda arvensis | reverse complement strand
GKYCAGYCACCACTGCGGGAACGGCCCATCTGCCTCACCAGCGGCCCGGGATCTTGCACTGTTGCAGCTTGGTGCCTCAGAGCCACCGGGATCAGACTGCCCTGGGATTTGTAGTCCCTCAAGGTTTCCTGGTTGTGTCTTATTGTTGATGCTGTAGTTGTTGGTTTGTTTATTCACTTGTTTTGTTAGATATATATATATAATAGTAAAAACCTSTTATTCCCAGTCCCACATCTTTGCCTGAGAGCCCTTTAATTTCAAATTTATAATAATTTAGTGGGAGGGGGTGTGCAGTCTCCATTGCAAGGGGAGCACCGGCTTTTCCCCTAGCAGATACCTGTCTTTCAAACCAAGACAGAAGTGACATTGCAAAAGTAAGTCCATGCAACTGTACATGCATTCTTTTTATTGTTTGTGTCTCTGAAATACTTACAGGGAAGGTAAAGTTCCCCTTAGCAATGTTTGTTTATTCACTCTAATACAACTGTAACTAGAGAAAAATTATGTGAAAAGTGCCAAGCTCCTTCTGTGTTTAGCCAAGCTGCTTCTGCTACAGGCAAGGACAGGGGAACACAAGTGATTTTGCTTSACTCTGTCTCACAGTGAGATTGTTATGCTTCTCAGTGCGTGTTGGTTGCTTTGGTCATCCTCCTTCTCACAGCCATGCCACTGATGCTGGACATCTCAGCTGCCAATACACAATATGTGAAAGAAACCTGACTCYGGAAAGTGATGGACACCTGCCCTGTGCTCAGTCAGTGCCAGTGCCTTCTATAAGATGGAAAGCAGAGGCTCCAGACATTACTGATCATTCATTCAAGTAYTGCTGGAGGTACTGAAGACCACATGAAATGCTGCACTGGTTCTGTTAGTGGAACTGGAAGGCAGTTTCTCTCTTACCTGAAACCAGGGAGAGCTGTGTTTCCAGCAACAGTATTACGAGGATCTGGAACATTTTCTCAGGTATATCTGAAATAAAAGTAGGATTGCATTAGAACTTGCAACTGCCTTCTGCTGAGGCAGATCAGAGCCATGCTAGCCTTTAAAATCCATCACAGCTGATAAACAGCTAAACCAGAAACAAACACTARGCTACCACTAGAAACAAGGAAAATCCTTATTAGAGCAATTTATGCACACACAGAGAATATGAACCAATGGCAATGAAACCATGGCAATAAAGAGAAATAAAACATTTCCRCAACTTCACTCATGACATTTTCAGTATCTGTAGCTTGCAGGCAGTTTTAAATACTCTGATAGGGAAATGGCTTTATATTTTTTACTACCCACAAATAATAATGAATTGCAATTGACTCCTCCCATGCAGGARAGATTAATGAATAACCACAAGCAGACTTTTAAACTGTCTTCACTAACACCTGATCTAATTTACAAGATTTTTAACCCTGCTTTTGTTTCAACTCTGCTTTGCATGGGGTTTTTGCATTTTCGTATTGCCTAAAACCTAAAGACCAGAAAATACCTGAAACACGTTGTGAGGCAGTGGAAATCTCAGGATGGGTAAATTGAAGTTTGCTTCAGAAAGGATTAGATTGAAGACTTCCTGCTGCTGTTCTTTTACTTTGTATATGGCAATGTCTGACACGTACAAATTGCCTTGTATTGCTGACAGTAAACCAAGAGTCCTGGAATAATGCAAAATGAGAAAGTACAGTTTTGGAGTGAGTATATTTATGTCACAGTAGCAAACAAACTGTCACATATTTTTCATACTATTGTATACAGATCAACATAACTAAAAAGAGAAAAAMCCCCAAACAACAAAGAAACACCAGGGGCAAAATTTATAACAAAACTGATGAGAGAAGATAGAAGAATTACTTTGAATAAAGCTTGCCAACATGCAGTATATTCTGAAGAAAAATTGTGAAGATGCAGAAATTACCTACAAGGAAGTAAAGAAGAGAAGGAGCAATTTTAGACTTCCCCAGAACTAGACTTACTGGAGAAGGGGTTTAACTTTGCTTCCCTATTCTTTTGTGGGCTCAGCTTGAAACATTTTGGTTCCAATTTTCTCAGGTGCTGCATTTCTCTCATTACTTCTACCCTTGAGCTTTCAGTATCTTGGAAAGTGAGGCTCAAACTTTAGCAAATTAGCAGGCAGAATTATGGGATTTTTTCCGGAAATTCAGACCTTAATCATATGATGTCACAAATAAAGGTTTATATGCAAACTACTGTAAGCTGACTTATTATGTAAATCAAAGCTAGTTACCTTTATCAGAGGACTGACTGAATCTATCATCTCTTAATGTGTGATGAATCATAATTACTATGGCTCTGTGAGAAAGGAGCTAATAAACAGTATCTCTATTTTCCAGATGCAGAACTAAAGACTGTTACTATTTGCCACCCTCAGTCTCTTTCTATGCTCCACACAGCTTACCTAGAAGAAGATGGACATAAAGGGAAGAACTGAATGAAGAATGGAACAATATTTCCCATCAATATTTAGGTCCCTGGATTAATCTTATGTGAGATATTTTAGGTATTCCACTTCTTTTTATAGTTCAGAGTACATTGAGAATGCAGAGCATGTTTATTTTTTACTAGAGGGGATAGAATGTTTTAAAATATACATATTACTGATTGTAAAAATAAGAAGATATGCAATCAAAGCCCCAGTGGATAATCATAATTATCAAGTAAATCTTGCCTGACCTTACTGCTGAGGGATTAGTTTTAGAAAAGCATTACACATAATAGAAATGCACAGATGAACCCAAATATGAGAACATATTAACTTGTGATACTGAAAGCAGTCATAGAATGCTTGTGGGAATCAGGAAGGATCTGTATTAGAAAGATCAAAGATCTATTAGCATAGATGTGTATTAGAAAGATCAAAGATTTGTCAGGAAGGATCTGTATTAGAAGGCATCCTTTATTTCCATAGTCTCACTAGCAGACATCAAGCTGTTGTGCAACCTCAGTGCAATCTACCCATGCAACTTCATCATGTGGCTCTGACACACTTCCATAGAGAAGCCTACACCAGTATCTGGAAGGTGATTTCTTCTGAACTTGCACTACTAACCATTCAGGATGTTACAGAATAGCCCTCATGTTCTCCCCACTTTTCATAAAACATATGTCATGCCCTGCTCTTCAGTAGTCCTTGTACACAACTATCCTAACTTATCCTAAGTTTATGCACAGCACTGTCTTTTGTTTTTCTGTTAACAAAAGGCCACTTCTAAAATATATTCATCATGTGCCCTCAAATTCACAGGGATAAAAGAAGGAACCCTGTGCCATATAAATCAGCACTTCATGCTTCTTGCAGCAAGTGAGGAATTGGAAATACACTTCTGCGAACAGTAAGAAGTAGCATGACATTTYAAGAACAATTCAGATGCAGTCAGCAAATTGATTTCCCAGACCAATATGCAGAAGAAAAAGCAAGTTACCACATAATGCTCTGTGATTATGAGAAAACCTTGGATAATTGAGGTGGTGAAAAATATCACAGCAAACATCTAAAGATCATCATGGCTTTTTATGAGTTGTAATAGCTTCAGTGAAGATGTAGGGTCCAAGACAAAAAGTTTGAACAGGACCAGTGAAAACAAAAGTATCGTGAGGGAAAATAAGGAATATAATGTTTTCTTTTTGTACAGCTTTTTTTGCTTTACTGAAAATACAAAGTTGAAACCCAGACTTGATTTCATGGGCCCACAAGTAAGATATTCTGGTAAATTTTCGTAGTGAATGCTGACTGAAATCCAGATGGCAATGATAAGAAATTGCTTAAGTTCCACCAAAGATAGAAATGATACTAAGTATTGTTTTTCTCCTCTTGATTCATTCAGTTGATCATGTCTGTGACTTAAGTCATGGTCCCAGCTCACATATCCAGAGGGTTTATATCACTTTTCTCAAAAAAAGGGTATTTTTTTGCTTTATTTTACATAAAATCTTAAGTGATTGTCTAAAATCCTTCCTGTAAGGAGTGAGAAGGATATTTCTTTTTCCTTTGAAAAATTTTGACTCAGTATTCCCATTTCAAACTGTACAAGCTCTATGCTCCATGCAACAGTGTTATTCCATTTTCAACATAATGTATGGACTWTATTCGATTCTACAGATGTAAGTGAAAAGATGCTTGTCTTGACAAAGCTGGATGTTATAAGGATGTTCCCAGGAAGCTAAGCTAGTGGCAAAATATGAACATCAATCTGCTACATGCTTAAACCATGGGGCTCTTGAGCAAAAGCAGGGGTAGTTCATTTAAGTAGCTGTGCTTTGTATGTAGACTTATTTGGTATGTGTAGATTGTTATTTACTGGATCCTGTTTTCAGAAAACACTCATGTGAACCACAGTGACTTGGCAACTGTGGTTGGCACCAATCTGGTCATAGGAGTTACATGATTCAGTGTTAGTGACAACTCTCACAATGTTCACAATGTTAAGTTTACAAGAARTATTTTAAGCAAAGGAACATAAAGATTGCAGAATATTTTGCAATCTACTCCTTTCTAATAAAGATTGAAACCCACATCTGAGTAAATTAAATCCTGTCCTCTTCATCCATGAAAGGTCATAATGCTTTCCTTAAGTAACGGAAAATAAGTATCTTTGTATAAGATTCTCTGGAACTACCTTTGGTTAGTACCCTTGTTGTGATTGCTCCTGCACATGGCAGGGGGTTGGAGTAGATCATATTAAAGCTTCCTTCCAACTCAAATCATTCTATGGTTCCATAGTTCTGTGATTATTCTCGAGACAATTTTAACAAAGCATCCTGAACAAAATCCTTGTGCTGTCCACTAAACAAAACAACCAGAGGCACAGGGATTCAGGGATCTTATAGTCAAATAAATAATGGAAAGCCCTTTCCTGGAAACATTGTTTCAGCTATTAAAATATTTGTATTCCAGCAGATGGGTGATTTAGAACAGTAAACAGATTTAGTGTCTACATTATGAAACTTAGCAGCATTAACTTCCACTGGAATAATCAGAACAGCTGGAAAAGCTAAACAAGCTTTCAAGCACACTGGCTTTCCTCCAGGTTTAAAGCAGGAGTCAAATCAATACAGAAGTTCACAATAATCACTCGCATTTCATTCTGGAAGACCAAAGTAATAAAGGACTAAGGAAGGGGTACTTGGTCCTTTTAAAGCTTAATGGCTATGGCAGACAGACTCTTCTTTGAGTTTTATTTCCCTGCAGACCAAGGTATCCCGTTGATCCTGCTCGGTTTTAGCAGGTATAACACTGTTCTTACAGCACAGAAGGAAGARGGGACATTGAACTCCACGGCTGGGAGCTGGGAGGATGGGAATGTCACCAGGCTAGCCATTTGGCCTGTGTCCACCTCCASATGAACTGTCCCATACACTTCAGCAAACAAGGTTTTGCAAGTAGTCTTGCATCCTGAGAAGTCTTGAGCTGGTASACTTTGTTATGGATATGAAACACCAATATTGCTATTGATCTCTTCACTCCTACATCCRATGTTTTTGCTCTGCTGCTGACAGACTCTGCACATTACTGAGCTGAGATCAGCTCRGACTATGCTTTTCCTAATCCCTCTCTTTCTATACTCTCTGTCTTTTACTGCAAAGCTAGAATCCATACTAAGCACAGAACAGTGCCTTCTGGAAATAATCCAAAATTACAAACTCATCTTAATCAAAAGCAATCAAGCCGTGTTAACAGGCATCTGACTTTGCTCCATTTGACTCTCCCTGTGTGAAATGGAGTTTTATGCTCACTTAGTTAGAAAAGAGACTATCTTCTCATGCACCTATGTACAGAGCAAAAGATTATATAGTCCYAGTCACAGTTCATTTATTCTTTTATTGAAACTCCCCTGCCTTCTGTGCATTTTGCAATAGAAGCAAGCTTTTTTCAACAGCTCYTAGCACATTTTAAAAGAAAGCAAGAAACCAAAAAATTAAAGACAAAATTTTAAAAATCCTAGGTCAGAAAATGAACAGCAGAATAAGCAAAAAAAMAAGCACAAGATCCTCATACAAACTACAGCTGTTCTATTTCCCACCATCAGAAAGAAGGTACTTTGTTTCTATTTCAGGAATTGCATAAAAAATCCTAACCATGCATACTTAAATTTGTTCAAATGCCTGTCTCAGTATATTCTGTGGACATAATCTCTTGTTCTCATTCCCTCAAACCCACCTTATTCATGTACCATCTCACCTGCTGTTCTTTCTCTATCTYTTGCACACTTGTTGTAGT
This sequence comes from Alauda arvensis, assembly GCA_902810485.1. Taxonomy (NCBI): domain Eukaryota; kingdom Metazoa; phylum Chordata; class Aves; order Passeriformes; family Alaudidae; genus Alauda; species Alauda arvensis. The sequence goes on along the minus strand of CADDXX010000311.1, from coordinate 207,819 downwards.
CCCTTGTTGCCCACCTCACCACACAGGCAATTTGTCTAGGGACCATTCCTTTGCTCCTGAGACAGCCTATTTGCATCATTTCAGTCTGCTCTCCATCTCACTTCAGCTTTCAGGTGAAGAGATATAATTTCTCACTTCCTCCTTTGCTCACACTATCTGTGAATTCTCACTTTCCCTGCATTGTTTAACTGTCACCTGTTGAATATTTTCCACTGTCAGTTTTTTGTTCCATCAGTCTAATCTGGCTGCAATGTTTTTTTCCTGTAGATACTAGGATATAATTGGGATGAAATTTTGTTACATTTAAAAAGCCATCATGCATATCATAGAACCTTTCAGAACCTTTCAGCTCCTAGCAGCATTACTGAATACAGGCTGACAGTCTGACATGATACACTGCAAATTTTCTTCCATATCTCCAGTTTCCACAGAAAGAAAGACTTCTCAGAGAGGCACAAGAGCTTCTCTTCGTAGCCTGTACTTTTTCTGGGATGCAGAAGGTGAAAGTCTCCAGACTTGCTGTATAATGAAAACTATTGTCTGCAGGTAGTGTGTTAGCAACAACTACAAAAAAGTAAACAGGGATATATACATACAAATATATACAGAGGGTTTTTTCACCATTCAAATCTTCCCTGAAAATCAGGATGAAATATTTAGTAAAATCTACATCYTCATGCATGAGTCTCACCAGCACCATTCCTCTGCCTTTGCCTATGACAGAAGGTAGAGTTGCAAGATAATTTCAGCTTCCAAAAATATCAGGGTTAGAAATTATATGGACCTGTGTTTTAGGATCTGGAGCTTATCTTTCATTCAGAATCAGTCTGTATCCTAGTAACAATCTGAAAATAAATAAAAGTAAATGTAAACYTAAGTAAATCTTAAGAATCTAGGAAAAAATCTGCAGTCCATCAGTCAGAAATACAGGCAACATAAATGTGCTTTTTATCAGTATTATACTCACATCAGATCTTTATGCAGGTCATTGCAATCTGAGTCATGTAACAGTAAAGATTTTCAAAGCTCTGCTGCACAGCAGCAGAAACTCCCCAACTCTTATGACACTGTATAACATGCACCAATAGCACAGCTTGTAGGCTGATCTCATTCAGGCTTTGTGTGGTAAAAAACCTGACTATGTTTATAAGAAAGGACATTTCTTATCAGTTTCAGTTTCAGTTCACTGAGCTCACTTCTCCGCATTGCTGAGAATGTGCATGCATCCAAAAAAATTATACAAAGCATTCTGTGAAAATTATGTGCTCAAATTATGCTTTTGATTATAGCCATGATTTTTCAGTGGTTTATAACTATTTAGAGCAATGCACAGCATGGGTATCTGAACTTGCATTTACTAGAACTGTCYTACATTCATGAAACTATAAAGTTGCATTTTCTTTGCTTTCATCAGATTAATTTTACAAGAACTTGTCAAGAAATCACCTATTATTTGCAGAACCTATTTCCTCTTAATTTTCATCTAAATTGATGTTATTACAAAAATATATTTATATATTTATACATAAATATAAAACTATGTATGCACGTATGACTATGAGGCTAATCAAATACTCCAGGGAGGTTGTGAATCTCCATCCTTACAAGTGCACCAAGCTTCCAAACTTTACAGGACAAAGCATGGGCAATTTTTTTAAGATGTCACTGCTTTGAGTGGAATATTGGATTAGGTGACTGATAGATCCCCTTTCCAACATAAAAGTATTTTGTTCTATCAAACAGCTTTATCAATGGATGYATCTTTTCATTTTTCATCACACTATCTTTTAATTTATGATGACATCATGAGTGAGAGGCATAAGAGAGATACAGATGCATTTATGCTACAGGTGGGACTCACATACTCTTTTGTCTCCTATTAGATTCTCACTGCTTGCAAGGATTGTCTTCTACCTCAACACAAAAAATGATTGTGGCTTTACTCCTGTGAATCCCAGCTGGTTTGGGATGATGCGTGATGATTGCCTCCTCACAGTACCAGGCTGATTTATGAAATTATGTCTCCTGCTGCCTATTATAGAGCAAACTAGTACAACAAATCCACTGTTACATTACTTTATTTTTCCTCAGTAAGCTCATCATGTGTAGCCTTGTCACTCAAAGTTATTCATGGGCAGTCTCACCTTTTCCCAGAAAAGCTCCAATTACTTCTTTTGCAGAAGTCACTGATTTGGATGACAGAAAAGAAACACCAAAATTACTTCACAGTCGCCACCACCATCTTCTACTAATTCCGAGCTAGTCCTGCCTACAGTATGTTTTCTTCATGTGTTCCCATTTTGGAGCAAGGAAATAGCTCAGTGAAATTGCCCAAGAGTCAGTGACTTGCCTTGGATATCACATGAACCCAGTAGTATCTGACTTACTTGGGACAATCATATATTTGCAGGACCAGAGAAATACGGAGAGAGAGAGAGAGAGGTAATTTGGGAGAAAATGCTGATAAACCAAAAATCTCACTGTTAATATCTGCAACAGAAATGCCACTGTTAATCTCTGATGTTTTCCTGGGTAGCCCTTGAATGGTACTTTTTGGCCAAAGGGGAAAAGGGACACACTGAAAAGCCCTGCAGTTCTACTCTGTGAAAAGCTGTGCAGGTCAATAGCAATGATTCTATTTTTCATATTATTAGATCTTTAATGGAATTCATCTTGGGTTGCAAGATGTAACCAAAAAAAAGGATGTATTCTATTTACCATCTGTTGAAATCAGTTGGGGAGATGTTTTTTCTTTATCTTTTCTAACTCTGGGAGGGAAGGAGGGGTGTTAATGGCCCAGCTATTAAAACCAGGTGGGGCAGTGTTCTTTAGCGCTTCCATGACCCATTCTCCCTCCTGGGTATATCTGCTATTAATGGGCCATTTAAGGCTCACTGCATGGCTGATAAAATTACATCATCACATTGTGAGATGCTCCACTCAGGGAGAGGAGCCAAGCGTTCCCACCTGGATAAAACCTGGGACTCAGAACACCAAACAACTAAACAACTGGTTTTTCCACTGGATYCCAGAGAAAGACTGGAGCCACATCATCACTACTGGACCTTTGGAAGGAAACTACGCCCTCCTACAGGATCATCTCTGCCCTAACAAAACCGTATCTGTCACTCCAGGAGGACTTAACTGGACTGCTGCCAGCACCCTGACCAACAGGGGGTCAGATTGTATTCTGACTCTGTCAGTAKTTTCTTTTTGTTTTGTTTGTGTTTTGTACATTTTTATTTTTAATATTCCTAGTAAAGAACTTTTACTCCTATTTCCACATCTTTTGCCTGAAAGCCCCTTAATTTCAAATCTGTAATAATTCGGAGGGAGGGGGTTTGCATTCTCCATTTCAAGGGAGACTCTGGCTTTTCCTTGGCAGATAGCTGTCTTTCCAAACCATCACGGAATTGTAATTAGCAATAACTTTCATGTTCCACAAAATTAAATGCCACATCACAAAGCAGGCCATGATACTGGTTTATAGTTATATTTATCAAATAAATGAGTCCTGAACTGAAATACCAATAAGCCGATTAAGGTTGTGCACATGGACCTGGCTTTTCTAAGTACTTTTGGAARTCTAATAATTCTTGGCTACTAGGAAGTAAAATGTAACTTGCTGAAGCTAAGTCTGCTCCTGCTTGCTGCTGTGTTTTGTCTTCCAGATATCTGGAAACACTGAAGTACCATGCAAGTGTTTTTAACTGAAGGAAAAATGTTATTACATCTGTAGTGCTTAACTACATTTTTTGTGTTACGGTAGGAAGGATTTCTACTTACTTAGTTCTCATTAACTCAATGTGTTCTATTTTCACTTTGGTGTGTATTCTCCCTCTGTAATGAACGGCAAATACATGACCTGAAACCACTTATGGCACTGAAAGATAAACATGTGGGCCTGTCTCCCTGTATTCATAAAAGTGAAGCCACAAAACTTAGATTATATTAAAAGGTTACTTTCTAAAATAAGATTATACAGGTTCACCTTTGTATTTCAGAGAAGCATAAAATACAGCTTATTTAGTGAGGGCAGGTCTTTTCACCTTACCTGTTAGTCACCACGTGGCCTGCTTTTCTAAGGAAGTAGCAGAATTTTATGCWTCCCATCAAACACGTAGGGATTCAAGCACTTATCATTTTAGAAGTTAGGGCTCAGCTACACAGTTTATATTTTTATCCCCTCATTTCATTATCTAACTCRTGTGATATACAGCACTTTAAACAGTAACTTGCCCTTTCTTATACTGGGAAAAGATACTGCTGTCCAGGAACTGTTTGATAAAGACATTAACTTCAGTTCTGTAACACTAAGCAAGCACTGTTAACAGCATTGCCTTGCAAATGCTTAATAAGAACTAATAAGATGAGAATTCTTCACTTTTACTGTAACATGCACACAACTTGTCCAGTCTCAAACAAGGTCTGCAATGAATTAGGGAAATCACGTTGTAGCAACTATTTTACTTAACTGAGGTTGGCCAACCCCATTGTGATTCTGAGACACATTTCTCTATTCTACTACACAGGACAGCTTCCTGAGATTATTAAACACAACCTTCACAGAATCACAGAATCACTAGATTGGAAGAGACCTTCAAGATCATTGAAGGTCCAACCCATGCCCTAACACCTCAACTAAACCATGGCACCGAGTACCACCTCCATCCTTTTTAAAAGTGCATCCAGGGATGGTGACTCCACCACCTCCCAAGGCAGGCCATTCCAGTACTTTATCACTCTTTCTRTAAAAAACCTTTTCCTAATATCCAACTTCTATTCCCTTGTCTCAGCTTGAGACTGTGTCCCCTTGTTCTGTCAGTGCTRCCYGGAGAAAGAGACCAACCCCCACCTGACCACAGCCACCTTTCAGGGAGTTGTAGAGAGTGATAAGGTCACCTCTGAGTCTCCTTTTCTCCAGGCTAAACAACCCCARCTCCCYCAGYYGTTCYTCACAGGGYTTRTGTTCCMAGCCCCTCACCAGCCTCGGTGCCTCCTCTGGACGCGCTCAAGCGTCTCAASGYCCTTCCTRAACTGAGGGGCCAGAACTGGACACAGCACTCGAGRTGTGGCCTCACCAGTGCTGCGTATAGGGGAAGAATGACCTCCCTGCTCCTTACATTACATTATTACAGCCTTACATTAGCTAGTTTGAACACTGCCAGCAGTGAAGCCCCGGCATTCATGAATGAGGACTGTGTCCACATTCTTGGGATGGCACAATAAATTATTTATTTTCTACTGAAAAATAAAGCCTGAGTCCAGTGAGATTCCAGTTCTCTGTCACCTGTTCTTTGTGGGAGCCATTGCAGGGGGGTCATGGCTGTAGACTCACTCTTACACCTAAATCTTAGGTACTGGCTTTTTTTCTCAGAAATATGCAAATAGAGCTTACACTACTTGCTGACAGGTTAAGGAAAGCAGGAAAAAAACCACAAGAAAACGTATTTTATTTAAAAATACAATTATGACTATTGTTGTAATAAATTATTCTCTCCTGTGTATGACCCCCCCCCCCCCAAAAAAAAAAGCTATGCAGTTAGCAAAATGTAACATAACAATAACTTGCAAAATGGGATCCAGGAACAGGTTTCTTCAGCATTTCTACATAATCACATATGCATGTATTTCATGTCCTAGAAGTAAGTAGATTTTCCTTTTTCCATTCCCAAGAAAACAAAACAGCCATCTAAAAAAGGGCTGTTTAAATGTCTAACTGTCCAAAGAATTGTATCATCCCCAAATTGTAAATCAGAAGAGCAATGAGCAGTAACCAAGTAGTGCCAGCTATATCATGAGGATATTAAATGCCCAAAATGCTTTTCAAAGAAAGATATCAAAAAGCTCTCAGTATTATCTAATTTCCAAGGCATAGTTGCCAAGAGCTTTAAATCATCTTTTTCAGGCTAAGCTGCAAGCATCTGGTATTTTAAGGACTGAAAATGCCCTGTATCTATGGCATCTTGTCATGTTGCTCCATCATCTTTTATGAGGATCAAAGTATTGAAAAGATTATTCAAAAGATGGAAAACCAATTTTATGCAGGGAATTGAGAGCTCAGGTGAAGATGGAAGAAAAAAAAGTTTCAGAAAATGACCAGTCAAGAACTAGCTATGAAATTCATGATGGTCATAGACTAAAGTGCTTTACCTGAAAGATATTTTTAATTAAATGTATCTTTTAAAGACACATGTGCTTAATTCTGAAGGTAGAAACTTCGATATTTAAATAAATACTTCAGTATCTAGTTACATATACAGAAGCCTGCATTCTGTAATTTTTTTAAGCTATAATAATTAACTTCATTAACATAATTTTTTCCCATTGCTTTTCCCATTGTYACAACAATACAGAAGATTGCCATCAAACAATTAATACAAAAAAAGTAATATCCCCTTTAATAGACAGAGCACAGCATATTTGAGTTGTCAAATCAAGAGGAAAACAATCTTCCCCTGTTCTCTCTAGATCTTCTCAATTTGCATATCTGTAACAGGAAGAATTATAAGAAAAAATTATCAAATTACAAAATTATGAAGGCACAGAACAATTCATAGTTTTGGGCCCCTTTCCTAGAGTTTGGAGGTGCCAAAAAGTTTCCTTCATTGTCAAAATTAAAGATCCAAAATGAAATTAATTAAAGGATTGAATAGGAAAAGAAGATGATCATGGGAGGAAATAAAGTGGTAGTTCAGACATACTGGTGGAAAGTACTCTTTAACAAATACAGTGAGATTGCTGTTGCTCAGGCCCCCCTTTCTTTTCAAATTCTTTTAAATACATTTAGTGCTCCATCTGTCAGTATTCCCAGTGKCATATCCCCAGGCCTTAACTCTTTGGCTTGGAGATCTATACCTGCAGGATCAGCAGGCTTACCTGTAAGTTTAGGGTACTAAAGTGTAGCAGGGAGGGATTTGGGATGCAATTAATGCAAGTGCTTTAAACGTCAGCAAGAAAGYGAGAGAGAAACCTCAATGGTTTCACTCTCCTCTTCCATGCCACAGGATGTTTCATAGATTTGAAATATCTGATCATATATTTTCTTGCTTTGTTGAGACAGAATCGYACAACTTGGGACCTGCTCAAGTGGCTGTGATGGGTTCCTGTCTCCTCCCTTAGTGCCAACCCACCCTTACAGATGTGCATGAACAACTCTTTCTATAGCAAAAAGCAAGCTGGAAAAAACAACTGGTTTGGGTTGTTATGTATCTCCACATTTTTCTTTGTATTTCTTTACTTTCATATTATAAAAATCAGATTCRTAATTTGATGTAAGAAACAGTACACAATGAGTTATGATGGTGAGTCTGTAAGACACAGAATGGGAAGCTGTATTTCTCTTTCAGTCTCTCTCTGTTTAAACAAGAGGCTAAATAAACCAGCYTTGAATCAATGCTCCAGTGACCAGGGATGGTCTATGCTGTGTGCAATTTGCTACTAATTGTTCCTTTGTCATTTATACTTACATTTCAGCTCTCTGTCTTCAAAAGAAGCATCTCTGTAGTCAGGTGTATCCTGATCTTTTGACAGCTCTGTAAGCAAAGGACATACATACAAGCAGCAGTGAGCATAGGTTAAACTTTTCCTATAGTGATAAATCTGTGTTAGAAACTGCCACCTCAGGATCTAGAGTGACTTGAATGCAGAGCAAGGATGAGATTAACACCACATGCCATGTCCATTTGGGTCAGTATTCTCAAGAGAGTTTTTCTTAGGAAAAATGTGAATGGCTTGTATGAACTAATTTTCACGCAGCAATTTAATTTGTAGTGGTCTCCAAAAAAGCCATACAACAAATTAAAAATTAATTAACCAGTAACCATCCTGAGAGGCAGCAAAAGATTTTAATCTCTTCTCCCCGGTGTAAATATTAAGTCTCTTTGTGCTTTTCTTCATTTCCTTCAGTACCACTTSTCATGGTGGTACTGGCCTTCCACTGAGCTTTACTCATAACAAATAGCATCAATATCACAACACAGAAACTAAAGCTCCCCATGTTCCTCTCAATGGGACCAAACTCTGTGTCATTAATATTGTGACAAAGACCCTCAAATCCATGCTATGGTACTGGAGAAAACAGAGGAACATGCCAACGTGGTTCAAATTGCAGCACAAAGTCTGTACATCAGGGTGTGGTGCCATCCTGAGGTATAATGTTCCAGGGAGCCTGTTCCATCCTATTGCAGACTTTCCAAAACACAGCATACTGCTCTGTTCTTTTCTCGTGCATATCAGGAGTGCATCAGCTCCTGGAACAAGTGTGCTTTTCTTCCAGTTTCCTTTCAAAAGGATGGCAAGGTCATGAAAAGCCACTCTCCAATTGTAATTTATAGTTATTATGTATAAACTTCTTCATTACATAAATTAAATGTAGAAAGCAAAATCAAAATTGAATTTAAGCGTCCATTTGGTCATCACCATTACAAAGTTAATTCTCAAACAGATATTTCCACAAGAGTCAACTCTGTTAGATTTAAGTCATATATGCATACTTGCTATTGATGAACGTGCCACAGGTGCTCTGTTGCCCTTATTTGCTCTAGCTGAAAGAAAACAGGAGAAAGAAATTTAAGAACCACCCAAAACACTTGCTTAAATTCATTGGTGGGAGGGGAATACTTAGCACAGTGTAATAATTTGTTCTCAAAACACTAAATTTCTTTGAAGTCTTTAAAATTAATTCTTCATTGCTCCCAGTCTGTTGGTTTCCTTTCCAATGTCCCTTTTCTAAGCCAGAACTCCATTGATACCATACACTAACATCACTGGAAAACACTTSTTTAAATGGTTTCCCATTGCATAATTTCACCCAGAATTTGAACATACCAGAAAACAAGAAACAAAAAGGGGATCGTTTCCTCAATACTTTTTGAGGGGGAAAATGCCCACATTCTGGGAAGATTCTGTTCCAAGAAAATCACTTGTCCAGTAATCCAGGACATCATAGGGTTTAAGATAAAAACCTATTGTCACCAGTTTAGCTTTTGAATCAACTTGTAGTTTATCACACACATCCACACGTGTATGTATGTATATATAGATATGAAACCTAATGGGATATAAATTATCATGTACACACAATACAACACAACACAAACAATAAACATTAGTCAGGCAACCTGGGAAACTTCTGACCTTCACTGAAATCCCCAGTGGGATTCTTTTGAGCAGTCAAGGATTTTGCTGTCCCTTTTTTCACTTTCATGTTCTGCTCCTATTCCTATCATGTTCTTAGGGCAAGTATATTCTTATACCTGCAGTGTTATCTACAGGCTTTTTGSAGCCTGTTAGAATCACCTGCAAGCCCGTTAAGCTTATGAATACTTCTCTCAGGATGTTTCCATAGCCACCCGCTCCCCCACCAACATGTCAAAGAAAAAGAAAATACCAGTAATTCCTTCAGTTTAATAACAAGTTTAAAACCTATTTTTTGTTTATTTGGGGTGCTAACTATATTCTTTTCATACTCAGATAAAATTTATTTCCCCAAGTTTTTCTTTTGTTAGCTAGCAAGTGAAAACAAATTATTGCCAATGCTTTAGCTTTTCAACCAATGTGATGCAAAAAGTGTCCAATATTAATTTGTGAAGTGAACTGAGAAAGCTCAAAACTTAGTAAGGAAATTAATTAAATGGTATGAAGACTGAGCTAAAATATTCTCTTAAAAAAACATGCTTACAGTTGAKTGAAATTTTTCAGAGAATCCAGAAAAAGGACTACCAGAAGACTCCAGTGCCCTGTCTGCTACCAGTATTCTGGTTCCCAGTCAAAAGGGAGGACACAGAACAGGAATCTTCAATTTCCAGTAGGTAAAAAAAAAAAAAAAAAAGCTTTGATGTTGGAAAAGGTTAAACACAGACACTAATCTTACTGCTATACATCCTTATCTATGAGAAAGATTAACAGACATGCATGGGTAAGTGGTTTGTGAGGGGCTGATAACCTTGGGTAAGTGGTTTGTGAGGGGCTGATAACCTGTTCACTCTGCCAACTTGCTAGTATCTACATAAATCCAGCAAAGAAAGAGAAATAAACGATGTAGTAAAAAAAATTGTCTCGTTCCACTCAGCGAGGATGAATTAGCAGAGCATATTGATAATAACTGAGATACTCTAAAATAAATAATTTGCATACCTTTTCTTATGCAGAGCAGAAATACAAGCCCTGATCCAACAAAAGCAGTAACAAGGAGAGCTGCTCCAACAAAGCGTCTGTTCTTAGTCTGGAGATTGCCATCAGTTGAATCTTCAAGAAAAACAAKTGGGATAAGGCACTGCATAATTGCCTAGGATCCTCCCTTTGCCTTTCATTTCCAGCTTCTAAGGTCAGGTGCTAATGGTGCCCTTAACACGTTTTTCAGACAAAGGTTGGGGGGAAAAGAACATATTAATATTTGTCTTTGTTCTCTGCATCATGTGAYAGTGCCTTTGATCTCATCAGTATTCTGTTTGTCAAAGTGTTACATCTGATTTAGTTTCCCATCAGGATTACAGGAAAAAGCTAATTGAGAAAGAAGACAGAGAGTTCCTTTCCTCTGGTAAAGCTCTAAATGCAGAGGGTAAGTGGTCTCCTTGAATCCCAGATATTTTTCTTGTTAAAATCAAACTTGCCCATTGAAAGAATGACTTGSCTTTCTCACTCTAACCTGCCTGTTTCAAACCCTTGTCAGACCCAAAAAGTGTGCATGCACAGGTGTTTTTAAAACTAGATGGTGAACTGTACCAGGGAAATGACCTAACTAAATAACAGTCTGACAAAGAGAAACACTATTTTTGAATTGGATCAGGCCTCCAGTCTGGTTGAAAACACCCTAAAATGCAGAAAAGAATAATCAAAAGCAAAAGCAGCAGAGAAGCTGCCCTGTTAAAAGTCTTATTAGGAATGATATTGGTYTTGTCCATTTATGAGTTCTCCTTCAATTCAGATTTTATGAGAAAAAAAATCTGTGTACAATTAGCTAAATTTAATATGCTCAAAGCAAAGGCTGTAGTGGCAGGAAAAGACCATATTGTTTATGTGACAGTAATCAACAACAAAATAGAATATTCTCGGAAGATATGTTCAGTTTATATGGGAAGATTTCATTTCCAGGTGCTGAGCTGCCTGCCTTCCTCCAAACAATGGAACTTTTAAAATATTTAAACTAAATTTCCACATACTTGCAGGTCACACAAAATTCCTGTCTTTAAATTCTGGCCATACRTGCATGATGAACATGTCAGCATGGTGAAAGTGTACATTAATAACAAAACTTAACAACACAGATTTCTTTATAGCCTCTTCAAAATTAGGCAAGATAAACAAATCATGGCTGATCTGACTGGGACAAAATTATATTAGCACCTTGAAGTGCATTACTATAAATGAAGTTTAGAAGTGCTACCTGCTATGTGTAAAATGGCAGATGTGTTTTCTTGCAGTTCTTTATTCCAGAATATACAGTAAAAAAWCTCATCAATTCCACTTTTGATTGTAAGGGTACTTGTCACACGGCACAACTGGTCACTTTCAGTTTCAAATCTTGTGTTTGCCTTATCAGTCAAATCTTCGTAGTGTCTGTTTTGCCATATCACTTCAGCTTCTGGGTATCCTTCTGACTGACACGTCAACTTCCATTCGTTGTGTCCTGTTCTCACCACTTCTTGGTTTATAATTCTGTAAGGAGCTAAACAATTGGGAAAAAAATCAATACCAATAGGAAACTAGAAGAACAGCCTATATTAACTGCAAGACACCTGTTCTTCTTCCCCAGCCCCCAGTGTCAAGTTTCAGCTTGGATTTTGACAGGAAAAGTAAGTAACTGTATTATATCTGTAACTAAAGGTGCAGGATTTATTACAATTTTGATGTGGTTTAGAAAGCTCAATAGGCTTTATGGTCTTTGTACTATCACCATGATTTTGCAACCCCATTCCTTACATTTTGCTGGAGACTTAAAGGACAGAACATGGATTCAACCTAAACAGAAGTGCTAAGTTACACAGCAGYGCAAGCACCATCAGACTAGCTCCTTGTCTCCAATGAGGTTTCTTTAACTGCTAATCCAGATATGTCTTACTTCAGGGCCTCCTCTGAAATCTTTTCAGAGTATTGAGCTTCTGGTAGTAGCACACGCACCCTTAACTCTCAGATGGATTGTCTTGTAGTCAGCTCCCTCATAGACAACAACACAGTGGTAAACCCCTGCATCTGTGAGCTTCACATCGCTGATCTGAAGGAGAGACTGTCCCAAGGTCAGATTCTCTTTCAACAATTTTATTCTTCCCCTGAAGTCACTGTGCTGTCTTCTGAAGTCTTCCTCTCCTTTGCGAAGTTCATAAACCTGCTTTGACTCGTCTTTTTTTTCCCAGCTGACACTTAAATCTCTAARCTTGAATTTCTCTTTCACTGGAAATGTGCATTCCATGGTCACATTGTTCCCACGTTCCACAGTGAAGACTGACTGAGGAGCTTCAACAGTGAATAAAGCTGAAAAACAAAATTTGGAAGAAAACAGTTTTTCAATAATATGCCTAATCTTTGAAGTCAAGTCTTACCATATCCATAGGAAATTTTACGGACCAAACTGTCTGCTCTGCTCAGGAAAGTTAAGTATTTTGGTATGTACTTGTCCAAGTGTGTGACAAAACACAAGACCTCTGCTGTATGCACACACAATGGGCACTTACACCTGCAGACACCTGCTTTGTGCACATGCACAATGTGATGCTGTACTAAAAAACAGTGAACTATATATGCACAAACCCTCAGCTGCTGCTTTGGGAACACTGCCATGGTAACAGGCAAGTGCCTCCAATGGGAATGTTCTGTTTGTATAAATGCCAGTTGTTTTTACCCACAATGTTAAAGAATACTCAACAATTCCCAGRTTTGATAGAGCCCAGAAAACCTTTTGTGTAATGCCAATGGTACCTTGTTTGAAATGGTGCCTCTTCTGGAAAACTGACAGGAATTTTAATGGCCCCATATCAAAATACATGCATCTACATTACATGCAGTTTAATGTAAAGCCATGCCTAGACCTTTTTACTTAAAACATTAAGGAAAAACCTCAAATGCTAGCAGCTGAAGGAAAACTGGGGAAATTAACGCTTCTGTGCTTATACATAGAAAGAAAACCTACTAAAACTGCGTTTTATGACTTGGCTTCTTACCATTTAGAAAATGCCAGTAGAATAAAAATATATACAAAACCAAAGGCCTTCCCATGATGTAGATTGAACCTAAAATGATAAAATAATAATAAACAAATATAAATACATACTCAATTTTTTACTTGCACTGTCAAATGCACTTTGGAGTCAGTCCCCTCAAAGACCTGGGCAGAAGACACTGAACTACACCCTATTTAAAAACAGAACTGCACCCAGGAGATAATCAGGCAGAAATCTGCCTGCATGAGTGCGTCCAGGAAAAACATCTTACTTTATTTGCTTTAAACATCTGTTCTTGCCTATGGCTAAACAAATACTCTATCAGTATCATTTGGTTAGTAAATAAGTACTCACAAGCTCGCCATTGTTCCCCATCTGTTTGCTTTACTGTAACATATTGTGAATATGCTTTTTTACCTTTTTACCCCACAATACATATCAGAAGGCTCACAAAGCTACATATATTGTGAAAACAATTAATGCAGTAGTTAGACTCATAACACGTAATTACGCATTAACACCTATTTATCAACTATTCACAAAATAGTACCTTTGTAAAACAGTGACAAAGCCAGTCAATCTACAAGCAGAATCTATTGCCTTGAATTTCTGCTGCTTTATTTCTGAATACAAAAGTAATTTCAGTTTTCTGTCAGAAGTTTTTCCCCTCTTTACTGACATAGGTTTTATAGTCCTACACAACATTTAACACTTGAAAATGCTTATTAATACCAATTCACACATTTAATCTTCACACACCCACTGCTTTTGGTAAATCAGATTTTAAGTCAGAACAATAGTAATATCCAGTAGTGCCATAATTTTCCACATTACTGTTAAGAAAAATTCAAACACCACATATAACCTCCATGAATACAGAAAATGGTATTTTTTTCTAAATTAAGTCCTAATTTTGGATACCCAAACATCCACAAAAATAAGGAAGGATTGGCTTTAGCTGTTTTCTAGTGGTAATTTCAGGCTTTGTATAAGAAATTAGACWACTGTAATACCCATGACACTTCCTAACTGATGAAATTCTGTCTTGACTGCCATTCTTCACATTTTTATAAGATATTTTGTCCTTCTTTCTCTAATAGTCAGCTTTAAGATGATAGTGAAAAAACAGTATTATCCTGAATTCATAAGACACATGCCTTTACAGTGCTGTGGCTTAAGGGAACTAGACTCCTTATAACAATTTGATTCAAGCTACTTCTTTTCCTCAGATTGCTGCTGCCTGATCTCAACTGCTGACTTGTAGCAGACAAGGAATATGGAGCTGAGAAAGGAAGGCAATCTACTACATTTTTAACAATGAAAGCAGTGGTCTGAAAACAGGTGCAGGAAAAATAMAATGATTCTCAGGGTGCAAGACCTGATTAATTGATAAAGCCTAGACTGCATAAAGTGGTTAGGAACCAGACTTAYTCCTTAGCCATAAGTGATGTCCTTGAAAGCACTAGAAAATTGCAGACCAATCCTGTGGTCCCCAAGAGCTTCTCTGAACATGTATGCATCAGAATGCCTCCATCATGATTCACCTGCTTGAGTAACAATCACTCCAGACCACCAACTAAGCCAAAGTAAAGCTTCTCAAACAAGAGATATACCAATCTCACAAACGTGCCATAATCACCACCCTTATTCTGTAGACAGGCCTGCCAATGAGACTGGCTGGGTATTGTTGTGCACTCCCCATGTCAGAATGACCAGAGTTGCAGCACACTCAGACTCAAAATACCTTTTTTTTTTTTTTTTAAAGTAGAGGCTGTAGACTGCTCAGAACAAAGCARACTGCCTGAACTAGTACACTGCTTGGAACAAACAGTATGTGTACTACAGTCAGGATGCTGTAAGACACACATACTCCTGCCTGCTGGCCTGATCCCAGGAGAGGTGTTCTGATTAACTCCTGGAAGACAGACGGCAAGAAGTTAGCTTTTATAGTCCTAAARGCCCCATAATTCTTGAAATTTTTAACCATTTTTTCTCCCATTGTAGAGGAAAACAAGCTTTACAATRCACAAAAGAAGTGCAACTATTACTTACAAATTTCCTCAAGACTGAGAAAGTTTGCTGCTGTATTCAATTTTTCACTTTCAGAGGGAAAAAAATGCAAGTCCAGGTAAAATCCACGTGCGCATGCAAAAAGAAATCCGCTGCAATAATCATTATAGATCCTTCTCCTGTTTCACCCTGAGCAGAAGGATCCTATGGATCCGTTTGAGAYCCTGCCATCTGCTTTCTGTTTTTCTTACAGAATCTACCACAATGCCCCTTCTGTCCTCCTGCCAGCTTCCAACATCTGTGGCAAATAGTTTTTTAAAATAAAAATGTATTCACTGTGCAAATTGCTTCTCAGTACTGCTGCTGCATGTTTGTGCCACAATCAAATGAAAAAGACAGGAAAAACAGAACTATTTGTCAAAAGACTTCATGTGACAAATATTGATGTAAGCACATCTACTTCATTAGGAAAATTCCCCAGGGAAAATTCTGTCTAACAGTGGTTCACTGTAACCAAAGACACAATTATTGCAGAAATCATGGTCATTTTAAGAAACATGTMATCCAATCAAAGCTATATGAGAGCACCAGTCCTTGGAATAACAACTGTACAGGGTCATCCATCTACACAGAGTCAGCGTCCCTGTATTATTAATGTCAAGCAGTGTCAAACAGCTGCTAACAACAAGTAGAACTTCTACACAACTTTCTCATGTCCATAAAGGCAATAGTAATAGGARTAATGTGGGAATAACAGGAAAAGCATTTTCTACCCTCCTCTTGTAAAGACAGATATTCTCTTCCAAATATTTGGACACAATGAAGACYTCTTGCCTTGCTAGTGTGTAGTAAGAGAAGAGCTCTTAATCTTATGCATTACATTAGCAAAAAGTAGAGAACACTCTCTTTTTCATTTTCTTGATTCTAGAAGTAATTTAAGAACATAGAATGCCCCTCCCTCCTCAAGTGTTAAAAGGAAAAAGGATATACTCCCATTAACTTGTAGACTGTCGTGGCAGAACTTGGTCAACAGCACAAAACACTACTATAAACATATCTTTCAGCATAAATTAATTCTCTTAAGTTGTCTTCACATACCTCAGACAAGGGTTGAAATTCTCAGAAGAGTTAAAATACTGTGAAATGATCACTCTAAAAATTTTCAGAGTTTTCTTCTTCCCACAGTACCTGTCATGGAAGAAAAACCACGTAATGTACAAAACTGATTAAGGTTACTGTTTTTCACTTGATGTGTGAGATGAATGTGGAAACTGTGCTATATAAAATAGCTGAATGCAAGATTTAGGTTCTAACAACGTGAAACTACCTAGGAGATTGAGGGGGTGGATATCTGCAGTAGGTGAGACAGATGAATGTTAATTTCCACTGGGTTTTTTGCTACTCTTAAAAATAGGCTAAATTATATTGTCTCAGGAAAGAAAATAAAAAAATTAAGGTGCAACAGAAAGAAACTGAAACACATTTATAAAATACTGTGAGAGCAGAGAAGCTGATGATGCAGTGACCTTTCTATGTCAGGAAGTCAGTTTCCGCTTTTTAATYGCTTGCTTTGAGGTGACAGGGTTGAATTTTCCATGTAAATGCTTAGCAGCAAATAAAAGACCAGGACAGATGGGGCGTTTTGTTGAGTTTCTTTTTGTTCTTATTGTTTAATTTTTTGTTGTATATACACACATACCCCTATATACATATACACATCTACACGCAAACCAACACACTTTACTGCACAGTCCTATACTGCGGAGGTGGGGTTTGAGTTTTGGGGGTTTTTTTCACCTGCTTTGCAACAAACTTCCCAGACACCTACCTGCCTGTCACCGAGCATTCCCAAGGACAGCAAATGCCTCCGGGAGAACGCACCCGGGCAGGCTCGGGCGGCAGCCGGCGCCGTGCTCCTCGCAAGGTGGAATGAGATCGCAGCATCACCGGGATAGGGCTCCGGCTGCCGGCAGCGCCGCTCCTCCCGCCTGGGGGCTGTTCCCTGCCTACGTCGCTCAGCCGCCGAGGCTGACCGGAGCCTCTCTCGCCCAGCCCGGTTGGACCAGGTGTATCCCACCCCGGCGCAGCCCCGGGCCCGTTCCCTCCCAGCCGCTGGCGCGCCGGCTGTGGCAGCGCCGGGAAGTGCCCCCGGCCGCGGCCCTTCGCGGAACCCCGTCCCGAAAACCCCTCGCACCGTGCTCTTAAGCCTCACGTTTGCCAGCGCTTCAGCCGTGGCGGAACAAGGGGTTCTCCATGCAGCTTGTCTGGTCCTGAAATCCGAGCCTTTGGAAGCAAAACCAAAAGCAGCATCCTTAAGTYCCGTAACCACATCTGCTTCCCTCGCCTTGTCCTTTCATTTCYAAACATGATCACTTTACTCTCTTGCCAAACAGATGGTTTATTTGACTGATACATAAACACGCGGAGGRTGACTGGAAATCATGACACAGTATCCAGGATATCCGTAAATTCCAGGAGCTATGTCCTGCTTCTCCAGAGACAAAGAAGCGATTCATTTAAATAGCTCTGTTCCCTGCCAGTTAAGGAACCTTCTGAGAKACAAACCTCCAGTTTAATAACATGATAATACAATCTCGAAATACAGTTTCTTTGCTGTAATAGTATTTCTTATGTTATGAAACATAACCCTAACAAGATCTCAGCCATAACTTTTCTGCAAGAAAGCAACCCTGAAATAAGAATATTACTCAGGACATTACCAAGGAGCCGTTGTGAGAACGGTTTACTAATGCAGATAACAGCTCAAATAAAGGACTTAGAAGAAGCCCATATTTTAATAAGCTTCAAACAGTTTAGCAATAAACATGACATTTGTAAATGGCAAATTTACTTACACGGCTATGTGGTTACAAAACAGCCACAAAACCAGACAAAATAATCGTAAACCAAGCTGTGAATTGTTTTTTTCCAGTAAGAACAAAAAATGACTATGAAAACATTCCCAGAATGAAGTGGAAGCTTCTAGTTTATAATAAATGCTTTAACTAAGAAGACCAGATAACACAGGGGCATCCCCTACAGCAAACAAAAAATGCTGTGTCAAAGTTCAGGTTTGTCTTAGCTCTGTGTAGCTGCTAGGATTTCTCTTCACACAGTTCCTATTTTCAGAAGCCAAATAATAAAAAAAAAGTAGGTAAAAATCCCCAAGGTTGCAATTATCTTTCATCATTAGAGTGTTAGAAATCTGGATGGTTTTGCTGAACATTCATTCCTAAAATATTAAAAAAAAAAGTTATCGCAAGTTAAATAACTAGTTATTATGGACGTAAAATGCCTAACAGTCATCTATGTTTACAGTCAGTACACTTCTATCAWACTTAACTAAATATACTACGGTAAAACAAGAAAATTGGCTTGCTAAATACTACAAATTCAGGACATTGATCTGTATTTATTTCAAATTAATTATTTTGATGGATAGATTTTGGACTTTAATTTTGTAGATAATCTTTCAAGTTCAGTGAAATCAATCAGGCAGACTGATACAGATACAACCTACTTTCCAGATACAATTTCTACAGCCTATCTCTAGTATTATATGTTTCCTTCTCAATCTGGGTTATATAATTGAAGAGAATAATGAATTGTTTAACATCCAAATCATTATGGTAGAATTCAAACTGATGCATCTAAGTGCACTATATACAAAGATGAGAGGAAGAATGCTTGCTTTCTTTCAAGTATTTCTTCTGGTTCTAATTCTGTGTTCCTCTTTCTTCCTTATCATGTAAAAAATCACAAACAAATTACCCAATAAATATCTGCATTGSCACAAATTATAATTATTTCTAACTATTATAATACTTTCAGTTGACTCAATTTTTTTGTTAGGTATCTCAGTCAACATTTCCAAAGTTCAATTATTTTGTACCAGCTGTTTGTGGAGAAAATGMATCTTATAATTTAAATATTATTTTTAAAAAATATGACAAGAACAAAGGAGGCATGACTGCCTGCCTAATGGCTGTCATATTTGCATTACAACGAAATGTCTTTATGACTGTGCAYGGGTCTTTTGTAATGGTAGCAATACCTGTAGTTTTCTGGACGAGAGGAAACACTGCCTGCCTTCAGAAGTGCTGACAATCTAACATCACCAAGCAATATATGATGCTGTTTGATTTTTCCTGTGGTCTCCATACCATGACCTGACAGACTGGGAACAGGAGAGGCTATGTCCCCCAGTGTGATGCCATGAATATTGACAGTATCAGTGAAATCTCATCATTCAGCTCATGTCTGGAACAGCAAGAGGTACCAGCTAAGAGAGGGAAGAGCTGCAGCCCCTGCTGCAGGTGGGCTCCTGCTGGTGTTTGCAGTCTGATGTAGCTCAAACCAGCCTCCTTTCCACAGGCATGAATCACAGTGGCTTCTTAAGCCCTATGGAAACTAGGGCTTCCATTYTCTATGCTACTTCTTAAATCCTAGRTCCTTTCTTCAGAAWCCAGTACTGTTTCCTTAGCWTTAAGTYACAGTTCTGCCCCTCCACCTCWGCCTTACTCCTGTATTATTGAAATCTGATGCCCCACCGTGTTAACACCKCCACAGAAAGCAGATCTCTGTAACAGAGGTCAGCCTGAGCTGCATTATACAAATCTACTACGCTCTGAAAAACTTTTCCTCTCAAGAAGTTTCAGACAGGCCAAAATGGTTTGCTTGGTTGCCAGAGATTCAGTGGGTTAAGATGGATGGTATCTTTGGTAACCTGCTTTGAAAGAACATTATGTTCTCACAAATTTGAGGGTGAAACATCCATCAATCCCAGTTCTCTCTGATGAAGTCTAGTTAAAGGAATACCTGTCAGTGGCTGCCAGTGCAGTAGTGCCATCTTGTGTGGACCTGGAGAATACCAAGAAATTTCTCCCCCAGATCTCTGCTGCATCAGAGATCCRGGGGAGAAATTGAATTCTTGTTAAATGTTTCAAAAAGTCACAGACATTTTCAAAACACCACTAAAATAGTTCAAGTTTTTGGAAGTTCTTTACTTCAAGTAAAAATGCTAAACAAGTTTTCACAACAGAAAACTCATTATTTTTTCCTTACTTTTCTCTAATTTTGCTCTGCCAGTAATTAAAAAAAAAAAAAAAAAGGCGAAAAAATGGGAAGACAGCTGTCTTCTTAGTACTCTTTTTAAACGAATTCTCACAGACTCAGTTTGGAAAACTGAATGAGATACTCTTTAGGGCCAAAAGAATTCTGGTTATTAGAGCATGGTGCTAATATAATCAGGGTTGTAGGTTTGATCCCCATATGGGCCATTCACTTAAGAATCACTCTATGATCCTTGTGGGCCTCTTCCAACTCAGAATATTATGTGGTTTTTTCTAATTCTAGCATTTATTTGTATCACTGTTTTAAAGGCCAATTGTCAGAGCATAATTTCTGACTCCGTATTTTTAAGTATGAAAAACTAATGTCTTTGGCTTTCAAAGCCAGCCTGTAACTACGGATGATGATGCCATGAGAACATTCTTACACGTGGTGAAAGGCAGAGAAAGACGAGAAGCGTTAAGCGACAAAGGCATTTTTAATTATTGCCCTTGTTGATTTACTTGTATTGCCTAGATACATCACACCCGAGTGTGAGCCTACCAGGGCCTGTCTGTCTATTCATATGGGATGGGTGTGTTAAAATGGCTAGAGATAGTTCTGTAGCCGGAGGGGAGGAGGAGGGGGCGGGACGCAGGACAGGCTCCTCCCGGGGGCGGCTCTCCCCATCCTCCCGAGGCTCCTTCTCCGCGCTCACGTTTGTGTTAGAGTGAATCAGTTCTAACGGAGTTGCTAAAACATGGATCTTATACCCTTAAAATGAGTTAAATCTGTTTCAACTCTTCCTCTATAAAAAAAATCTTTCAAACCGCTCTTTCTTTTAGTTCAAGCTGGTAACTGCAGCTGTTCATGGTTCTAGAAACCTCAGACTAGGGCACGGGGATATTTTATTCCCTCTCACAAAGTAAGAAAATGGCAGCAGAGAAAAAGGAAAAACAGTTTGATTAGGGGTCASAAAGTTGTGCTAAACAGACCTACAGTGTAGAACTAGCTTTCTGATTTATTGTTAAATATCTTGTAATTTACTCATAATATTTATATGTTAAGTGCTGGAATGTAATCTGAAGGATGTAGCTGGAGTTTGTTCCTTTAGTTTTGCATTTAAATTGAACACAGGTGAAATTTTTAGAATGTTTGAAGTAGTGACGGATGAACTTCCAACTTACTGARTTG
This sequence comes from Alauda arvensis, assembly GCA_902810485.1. Classification (NCBI taxonomy): domain Eukaryota; kingdom Metazoa; phylum Chordata; class Aves; order Passeriformes; family Alaudidae; genus Alauda; species Alauda arvensis. Next base: position 186,409 of record CADDXX010000311.1, on the reverse strand, counting down.
CCAGTAGATGGCATACTCCAGTTAACAAAGCACTGTGCGGATTGTAGGTTTTGTAGGCTCTCRAGTAAATCGATCTCTGAAGGTGACTGAAGGAAACCTGTTTAAGAAGAAAGAYAGCATAAGGAAAGATCATATAATGAAACAGTGGATAACTCTTAACTGTTCAAAGAACAGCAATCTTTTGCACGGCTCACAGACATCATCATCTGTCTGTGCTGTGTTACATGTTTCTTAGATGCAACCACAAGTTTTGTGTACAACCTTTTTATTTTTTTTCATTCTCCTGCACAGAGGTGCTCCTTCCACCCCCAAGGGGTTTGGAAATCCAGATAACAGGAAGGTTTTCAGTCTGATAGATTATTAATGAAATTAAAGAGGAAGCTTGCTTCATGAACTGCCTCTCTGCTGGGCAAATAGTGTTGAGGAAAGAGCTTGAATTCAAGCTAACATTTGTAGGTAGCTGCAGACTTTGAATGCCAGTCCTTGCCTTGGCCAGTTCTAGCTCAAATGCTCAGRCTTTTATAAAAAAACAAACTTTGAGGGCAGTTACAAAAATACCCTTTCAAAATTACATATAAAATTTTTGCAAGTTGTTTTTCAGGAACTTCCCCTGCATTGTATTTCTTATTTTTGACAATAGTTGTGGTCAGAATAGTGCATTTCTTTCTAACTCTACAAACACCTGATCAAATCTGATTCCTGCTGTGTTTGTAGACACACCTGCCATATTAGAAAACCCTCATCTTTTGAAAATGCCTGAAAAGTACAGTTGAATTAGATGTAAAAGATTCACTGGGGGCAGGAGAAGAACTAAATTTTATATCATTAGGGGATGGAAGAATGTAGCCCTGCTTCAAGATAGGGGAGAGTGTAGGGAAGAGRAAAGACAGTAAAATTTTTTTTTCCACATGTGACTGAAACCTGTGACATGGAGTTTACTGCTAGACTTTCAGGCTGTTTGTAGAAAATGGTATAGCCTGATTTAKTTGCTTTAGACAGAAATTGTAACTAGAAATACATGGAGAAGTTAGGTTCTAGGGAAAGAATGAAACAGCTTAACTTAAAGCATTTATATATTCTTATGGTGAAATACTGGGACTTGGATGCTATCAGTTCAACCATCTTTCTCTGAAAATCATCATGTTTCTGATTAAAATAAAAGCAAAATAATGTACTTACTATAGGATATTCAAAAGTGCTGATTTGTCTTCAATGTAAATCAACCCTAAAACAACATGTAGGGTCAAAACTTCTTGGAGTTTTTCATAGCTTCTGAGTGTTCCTAAAGTGTCCCACKATTAAGATGTTTAAAGGAATGGGGTACAATTATCACTCCAAGGCAATTGATGCGGATCAAGAAGTCATCAAAATTGTTTCACCTAGAATGYCTTCCCTGCTAGCAATGATGGCATGACAGTGCACAGAAATGAACTAGTTACTCTTTGGATAGACGTGGAATGAAACACAGTAGATATTGGTGAGACAGTCAGAACCTGTAAAGCTTCTCTGCTCCTTGCAGAGGAACAAGTGTCATAGCGTTATTGTAAAATGCTTGGAACAAGATTTTTGTGCTATTTATTTCTGTGACAGAACACAGGGGGTTTTTTTAAGCAAAAAAAAAACCAAAATAGGGGTATGCTTTCCTCTGAACAGAGGGGAAATACAAAGCTGTTTAGTGATTGATTTATTTAATGYGGAAGATTGTAGGTTGGAAAGAGACCGTTGCAAAATAAGAAGACAATAACATGATAGAAGCTGGTGAAGACCCCTCCAAAACCTTGGTGCCTGCTAAGGCTCAGTCAGTTTTAGAGTCATTCTGATATGTKCTGGACAGCCAAACCAGCTTGACTRCTTCAGAATAAGACAATATTCAAAGTTGTTGTGCAGGGGTTTTTTCTTTATACCTTTCTTGGGATAACTCTGAAAAGAAGAGATTGYGGCCTTGTAAATTGTATCTTAATGCTTTTTGGAAGTATAATAAAAAGGGCTGGCCAATTGTTTGTATTGTCTTTGTGTGGCTCCAGAATTAAATACCAAKCTGTGTCAAGTGGAGACTGTTTGTGGTAGGAAGTTTGTTGAGGCTTCGTTTTTATCATGAACCTGCTCCTCAAAGTGTAGTTTGCAAAATTATTTTCAAACACTTTAATATATCAGTTCAAGACTAGTATATGGCCTTGCAAAGTGTTTTTAGTGAGGCTGAATGGGTTAGAGTAGGTCTCTGCTCCAGGCCACAGAGCAGTTATAGCAGATTTTTTTATGAGCCCTGTGTGTCCTCCTAACACAATTAAATGTGGGAATTTCATGTATTTCTTTAGTCTGTGTGCTATGTTCTGTACTTTCTGTTCGAGAGAGGCTTTTATTCCTTGTCCTTTTTTTTTTTTAATATCCCAAATGTACACCTTAAGAAAGCTATTGCAATAGCTATTTACTAAGAAAGCCATTTTAAGATGCACAAGGCATCCTGGAAAAAGATGCGTATCTGCAAATGGCAAGTAGGAATGCAGAAATAYTTGTGGCTGATTAGGCTTTCCTCAGTATGGATTAGAACAGTATRAATATTTCTTATTAATATTTGTAGACAGTGACCTTACTGTCTAGAACCAGCTGTCAAGAGCCCTGACAGGTTGCTTTTTTAATAAGAAATTGTCTGACTTCCCATATTGTGATGCTTCCTAAAGGCTTTATTGAGATAGGCTTAAGCTGGGTTACTGCATAGTAAAAGTACTTTGTCTTCAAACAATATAAAAAATATTAAAACAACTACACTCTGTGTGGTGTTATTTGGAGTGATAAGAAACAAAATCATGGTAGAAGGTCACAGCACAGTACAGATTAAAATTTCTATTTAATGTTAATGAATTTGATTCTAGTATTGCATAAAGCAGAGCTTACTAACTTTGCATCTCAGAGGAGTATTTTTGCAGTGATGTGTAAAAGACATTCTAAGCACAATTTAAAAGAATTTTAATTTGGGGTGCAGACATAAAAAAGCCTAAGYTCTCCTGCCAGGTTTTAGCCAGGTTTCCTAACACATGCAGAGGAATCAAAAGTGCTTTCTTTACTTTTGAACAGAACCCCACCAAGTCAGTATTATGGCATTCCCTCCCTGGATACTCCACCCCACTCTATCAGTTAGATTTTAGTTTATGTCCTGCTGTTATTTTATTTTWTGGCTCTAAAAAGTTTCTCCTCCTTTCTTTCCTTGGGAAACTCTACACAGCAGAAACCAATTCATGTCCCAGTTGTCCTGTATATAGCATGTCTGCACTACTTGAAAGGTAACCCTACGGAGAAGGAAGCTGAGATTTTGTTGTTATAACAGGGTTTTTGGGTTTTTTTTTCCAGAAGTATTATAAGATTGAATTACATGAAAATATCTTGATGTGTATAGGAATAATGATGCATAGTAAGCAGTGGTTCCTAGTCCATATAACTAAAAAATTAAGTCCTGGTAGAATTTAACATCCCTCATAACTGTTCTCAGTTATATCTCAGTGTATAAGTTTTCTATTACTTAATTAGAAGAATTTTTTTCATTGGAACTCCACAAATAATTGGTGATACACTGAATCCTTTATTGACTGACCTCTTTTTCTCATATTATCTTCATCATTAATACTAAGATCTGAACTGAAGACTGCTTTGTAATTTTGTTGTATCACTCTTTTCTCTGTTATGAGGTGATAGGTGKAAAGGCATGGATGGAAAGACTGAATTGGCTTAATATCTTTATGTATAACAATCAGACCTAAGGTTTAAGTGCATCTCTTGATGTTGTCAAGCCATTGAAGTTTTCAGCTAGATGCAGTTCTAGGAAAACTTTACAAAAAAACAAAACAAAACAAAACAAAACAGACAAACAAACAAACAAACAAACAAAAAACAGTGAGAAGCACTGATTCAGAGTCAGAAAAGGGAAGAAAAAATTGTGTTGCATGGGGGCCTGCCTAGGGAAATGAAGAAAATAGAGTAGTAAATACAGCACAAAGAATTCTCCAAGCTATTGCAGAACACTTTACTCTGGTTTTGAAAAAAAAGCCCCAAACCTCAGAAAATGAAAAACCTCTGTGTTTTCTCCAAATCAAAAAATAAATCACATTCTGCCATCCTAAAAAAAAAAAAATTGTTTCTACTACAGCAGCACAATAGGATCATTTTGCTGCTGTTGCAGCAGATATTAAATAAAGAAGTATAAAATGTATCTAGTCTTTGCAGAAGCTTTTCTGAGACAGTGTGCTGGCACCTTCTGTGGTGTTGGCAGTTCCRGAAAAAGGAAGCCTGTACATGCTCAAGCACAGATGTGCACAGCCTGAGAACCAAGCAGGAAGAACAAGAGCTGTCTCTGGTCACTGTACTGCAACATCGTGGGAATAACTGAGATGAGGTAGGACAGCTCATGACTTCAAGTTTGTGAGCTTGGAAATCTCTAACAGACAAGTACTAGCTCTTCAGGAGAGATGGGAAGGACAGACAAGAAGTGGTGATACCCGTGATGAGAAGGTGTAGCTGTGAGTTAAGGTCAAAGTAGAGCCCACAAAAACGTGACGCTGCAGAGGGTGCAAGCTGTGGGTCACCMATCAGAGAGACAAAATACATGAAGAAACAGCAAGTTGTTCTTTTAACAACTGAAGTGAGTATCTGGATTACTAACTGATTCTCATGAGACTCCAGCCTCCCTAAAATGTGCTGAAAGTGCCATAAATAGGAGGRCATAAGCAATTGAGTACATTTCTGCAAAGTGTGAGGAAAACCTGCTTGACACAGGTGTGTGTGCACTAGATGGGCCACCCAAGGGCCATCATGCACAGCTGAATTTGTTATTTACAAATAGGGGAGAACTGTAACATTAGAGACACACTTGATTGTAGCAAGGTGAGTTGCAGACCCTGCACATTGGGAGAGAGGATTTCATCTTGCTTGGGAAACTGGTAAGCGAGGTTCCACAAGAGCTTTGAGSGATAAAGGAGTTCAGGAAAGCTGACATGATTTAAGTGTCAGCTAAGTGTCCTTGGCCACAACACAGACTGGAAGCTGAAAAATGGGAGCAATTCTGTAGAGATGCAGGGGACACTGGAAGACAGCAACTAGGGCATAAGTCAGCAGTGTACCCTGACAGAGGAGAGAGTCAAAAGGACAAATGAAGGCTTTATAAGCTGTAGTGAAGCCAGTAGGTTGACAAAATTTTGTGTTGTCTTCTGTGCAGTGCTTTGTTAAATGCATTTAAATACTGCATCAACTTTTTGCCCCCCTTCTTCCCCGTTGCAAGAATAATGTAGGTGGAAAAGAGSAGCTTTTGCAGCAGATCATCAAGATGGCCAAGTGCTGGAGCACTTCTTACAAGGAGGCCAAGTAAGCTGTGCTTACTTAGCCTGGAATGGAATGCCTTCTGGGGTGCAGGATCTGAGGGCAGCCCCCCACCAACCGTGAGTGATCAAGAAAGCACAGACAGAAAGTGTGAGAGGAAAGGGGGTGTACATTGAAACAAGATTTGGGGAGCTGTTCAGACTGAGTGTAAGGAGAAACCTTTTCCCCTGCAAGGCCAATCCAGCAGTGGAGCAGGGGCTCAGTAATGCTTCCATTCTTGGACATTTTCAAGACCTGGCAGGATAAAAGCCTTCAGCAGCCCGGTCTCCTGTGTCTGATTGCATAGCTGATCCTGTTCTGAGCAGGACTGCTGAGGCTGAACCCAAGTTATTTTATGATGCTCTAACCCCCATGGAAGCAGGCTGTGGCTCACTGTATTTTGTGGATCCTGTGAGGGAGGATTTTCTTACCTCTCTTTCTTCCCAGACTGAGAATTATGAGTAGTTACTGCTTGATGTCTGCACTCATACTGAGCTCCACATGCACATACACTTGGTCTAACTTCTAACTGRCAGCTGTCAGACCGACTTTAGATGCATGTTAAGTGATAATGGTACAGAAATAACATCACAAGGGATGGAGAAGAGAATCAGAAATAAAAGCCCCTCTGTGCCCTGCCTGTCAGAYTGCAAAAACAAAGCAAAAATCTTGCTTGTGGGAATAATCTACCGAAAAAGAATTGTTTGATCTCCTGTAAATTTTGGAACTTTTGCAACATATGTAGCTGTATTAGCAGATACATTTCCCCTACACTGTATATAGTATTATGTAACCAGCATTAGCACATACATAAGTCAGTTGAAATCACAAATTTCAGTAAAAAGTTATAATCATTATTTAAGCAAAATACATTTTAAAAGTATTGCTTTGAGATTACAGCAGGCCACTCTTTCAGGGTCAGACTGGAGGATTAAATTCTTGAAAAGTGTAACTTTTAAGGATAAGTTATACAGGAGGAGCCAAGAATCATTGAAAGTGCTGGAAAGAAAAGGGACTTGTTAGTGCTTAGGGCATGTCATTGTTTTACTGTTGTTTTGAGGTTGCAGTTCAGAGTGATTTGGTAGACTTTTGGGGWTCTTTTCCCTCCCAGAAAGAGGATTTCTTACCCAACAAAAAGATTGTCTTCTTGGTGGGAGAGCATCATGCTTCCAGGAGTCAGATATAGTCCTCCCTATTAATCTTTGATGGGAGCCACTAAACGGGTAAGAAAATAAACAGGCTAGAAAAATAATATACTTCCGACAGATCTGCAATTTACCAATAATAAAAATGTTTTATTRCAACCTGTTTACATTGTGAATTTCTGGATAGTCTCAATCCCAGTCTGCTGCTGTCCCTCTTCTCTCCCTGTTTTACTACGTCTGACTCTAAAGTGCATTCTTCTCCCCAGGTAATATTGGGTAGCCAGGAAACAGTCATAGATCTGCTTTCATAGCAGTCAGTCTTTGAGAGTTTATAGACTTGCTCCCTGTATGCTCCCTGTGTGGGCATGGGAAAGGTTCTATGCTCCTTGGTTAAAAAAAAACTCAAGGTCAGGTAAATCTGGAAAAGTCTTATTTTTCTGTGTTTTGACAATGCAGTCGTAGTATATATATTTTTTTTTTCTGAAAATCCATGGCAGTATTTCCTTGGTTTTTGAAATATTTGCTTTCTTTTGAAATCTTGGTTTATTTTGAGCCATTATAAAACTACATTATCCTATTCTAATGAGGACCAGATGGTGGTATAGAAAATCCTCTATAGTTCTGTACCTCAGCAGATACTTTTATACTCCTTACTTTTATTTTTTTTTCCTTCTCTTTAATGGTAGTTTGTTTTTCCCTGCTTTGTTTTAACAGCTTCTTTTGAAGTTTTGGCAGTGATGCAAATTAATAAAGGAAATAAAAACTAAAGGCATTTCTTCCTCAGTTAGTTAAAATTGTGGAGTAAGTGGGCAGATAGTGTAAAACATTCCTAGTGAAACTCATCCTCTAGTGCAGTAAGGCAAAGTCTGCCTTTTCACAGGYACAGATTATACAGCATTTCTTTCTTTAAGTGAAATTTTTTTTGACACAACATGGAAATGCCAAACGTATTTGTCTCTTGCAGAAAAAACATCTTACTTAGTTCATTCAAATTATAAATCATAAGATTTATATATTCTGTGTTTTCATCTGTTCTTCAGCTCTTGCCTGTGGAGAAGCATGTATGCATTTCACACTGCATGCTCAAGTCATGTCACATGCATTCATAAATCAGCTTGAAGTGAAACTGCTGTTGAGCATTTTCTACACCCACAAATGGCACTGAAGCCCTCAGTTTTGTAAGAAAATGCTTTGGGATATTATTTCTTCATATATACTTATGTGTAAATATTAATATCATTGGAATATAATTTAATGTACAAAAGGTGTGTGACAGAAGTATCTGTTTTTGGAAAAAAATATCAAAAACTCACTGAAAGTATASCTAAATGCAATGTAATCTCATATGTTTTCTTTCCTCTACACTATCAGCTCTTGTTAGAGGCAGACCATGGCATGACCACATTACCTACCTGCCAGGATTGAATTGCCCTAAGAGGTTTGCTTTGAATGGCAATAAAGGAAAGTAACAAGGCAGCTTTCTCTTCACATTCAACTATTTGTCTTTAAATCTTCGAAATGAAAGTATAGAAGTACCCTGTAGCATGCTTATTAATTGACCATATCTTTTGGCTAAATTATATCCTTTTTTTTCCCTGAAATAAAGCCATAAAAACAGTAAAAAAAAATATAGACATATTATAACAGATGGAAGACGACTACAACATTTCAGTTTATATCCAGACACTTGACTGTCTCAAAACAAGGTGTTGTAACTTCAGTTATAYAACTGTTCATTAACTGGTGTTTGCTTCTCACCTCAATGTCTCTTTGAAAATGTACAAAGAAGTCATAACATTTGTATTTGCTCAGTGAGAAATAAGAACCTTCCAGCAGGAATTTTGTTTCTTATTGTAATCTGTTTGATGATCCAGGTAACCCTCTAGTGGTTTTTGAAGTTTTTGCTTCTTAAGAAACTTCTAACTGAAGTTGCTATGGAAGTATGTGACAGGATGTATTGTAAAAGCATTTTAAACACATCTTTAAGTGAAAAATGAGATGACATATTTAGCAGAGATAAAGTACAAGCCATATTTGTACCTGCATGAGTAAGAAGATAATGTTTTTATAGAAATGTACACCTTCCTTAAGTTACCGGTTTTGTGATATTTGAACTGAATCATAGATTCTACACATAGACTCTGCTGGACTTCCTTTACTACAGATAATTTTGTGAGAGAGAGATGAGGAAAATCTGATTTATTTATCAGACAGCTCATGGGTCTCCTCTGACCTCCTCTCCTCATTTAGTTTTAAATTCCTTAAAATTAAAAATTTCTTGTGACTGTGCAGATGCTATTAAGATAGGTCAGTGGAGGTTTTATTAGAAACCAGACACTAGGCCACATTCTTAAAGAGAAATGCAAAATGTTAATGGTAATTGGATGAGGAAAAACTGAAACTTTTGAAAAACCAAAGCATTAATTAATTATCTTTTTGATGCCTAGTAGGCTCAGTCTCAGTATTCCATCTTAAACAGATAAAAGGAATTCATAGAATCATAGAATATGCTGAGTGAAAGGGAGCCATCAGGATCCTCACATCCAACTCCTGGCCCTGCACCTCATAAGCCCATTGTTTGTTCTTGGTAAGGACTTGTATCTTGCACATGTCCTGGTCCTTTATTCTGGGACTCTTTTTGAGTAATGAGCTAAAAGTAGGAATGGCAAAGAGAGTATGAGAAAGTATGAGTAAGAGCAGGGGGGAGATGACATCTCTTTTATTCAAAGATGATTATATTTACAAATACAATCTTGGGGTTCTGTTGTTTTGGGGATTTTTCCCCTAACAAATTCAATTAACCCATTACTCAGTCAAAATGCTATCAAGTATTTATCAGTTGATCTTAAAAGGAAGTGATGCTTGAAATGTATATGTGTGCTATATTTTGACTGTTGGCAGGAAAAATGGCTAATGTAAAAATGCCAAAGAGTTTCTGAACAAAAAAAAATTTTTTTCTTGCTTCTTCACTTTCATTGTAAAAATGGAAAGCACTGACACAGGCTTCTGCAGTCCTTCCTGTGCTTAATAAAATTTTTTGAGATGACATTTTTCCATCTACAGATTTGTCACCTTATCTTTGTTAGTAAAAGATCAACCACCTCTATGATGATACCTGAAAAATTTAATTTCTCTTAATGTCTCAGACACTGAGTCATTTTCTTCAGGGTCTTGTAAATCCCTAACCTTTTCCTCCCCAAAGTTTTCAGTGAAATTAAGTCAAAAGGACTTTTTTTTTTTTTTTAGTTCTATTAAAATGAAAACAATTGTTCCCTTTCTTTCTCATGAAGTGAAATGTAAGCAAGCTTTGCCTTTCCAGATTACTACCATCTGTTTCCCTTTGGGGTGGGAAACAGCTAGATTTGTTTTCTATTGACAAGATACTAGTAGCACTTGTGACATCACTAATGCATTTGTCTTGAAGCATTACATAAATTGTTTTGCCCCTTAGGTGATCTGGGCTTAATTCGGGGAAATAAATGCTCTCTGSTAACAATTCTATATCCTTATTAGTTTCTGTGCATCAAATGGAACATAACAAGATAAATGATATCTGTACTGAGGGAGATTAGAACCATCTGTCTTACAGGAAAAAAGCCAGTTTGGTTGGTATTAGCTGACAGATTTTATACTCTGCCTGATCACTGTAAAGAAATAAATGAAATGGTTAACAAAGAGCAGATTTTAATAGCCWTTTCTAACATGCAATGACTACCAGCAAAAGATGCAAAACAGACTGGTTGCTGCACTAATAGTGGGACAAATAATAATTAAATTCATTCAGTAGAATCAACTATGCCAGTATTTTATTTTGAGTGGGGGGAATATCTGTGACTAGTGCATATTGTTGTGAATGCAACTTGCAAATTTTGTCTTGCTTGGAGGTGCACCTCCAGCTTACCTTTCTGTGTTTAGTCTCAATTTGTTGGAGGAATTTAACTGACTTCAAAGAAAAAGATGCCTTCTGAAGCTGATTCCAGTCACACAACAAATTTTCCACAATTCCCTTCCTCTTGGTGGAGCAAAGCTGTCATTTTAGTCTTTTGTTAAGTCCACTGAAGTAAAATTTGGTCTTTTACTTGCTTTCTATGAAATACTATTTCCTGAATGTTAAGTTTGGGGGAAAAAAACAACTCTTATTCAGTCATTAGCCAGATATTGAAATTATTTTATGTTGTAACATTAACTCTTTGTTTTATATGCCCTGATCTATTTTATTATTCGTACAGCACTGATAGCTGCTTTTTACATAACCGGCTGTCCAATGGCTTTGGTTTGTCTCTATAAAACTTGTAYAAAACTTCTGAGAATCTGAACCCTGGTAACAGTACCTTACCATTTCACTTGCTTTTGTAGATAATATTATTAAATGCAGGTAGTGGATGCCCTTCTGCACTCTGCTGCATGTTTGTTGCCTAAAAGCCACACAGRAGAAAAATAAGAATGCTGGGTTACTGCCAAGAAATTTTACCTTCATGGTTTGCCCATTAATTGAGTCTCTCCTTTGTGCAGCACAAAATCTCACATGGATTTAAGGACTTTTGATATTATTTTCTCTTTATACAGTGTGTAATTTCAMTGCCTTATTGACAACAAAAGGAATATAAAGGATTTGGTGCTAGTCATGGGTTTGATTTGTGACCAGTCAGTTAAGGGTTAAGACTYGATCCTGGTGGGTCTCTTCCAGCTCAGAATATTTTGGGATTCTGTGTGACTTTTTTTTTTCAGCACAGTTTACATTCTGGCTTGTGGCTAATATTGTGAGACCCTTTTCTTTTTTAATAACTCTTCTCTTGTAAATAATTTGTAATCTGTCTTTTTGTGGGGAAGCTTTAAAAATTAGGTTTTCTTTTGAAAGARTGCAGTTTCTTGCAGTGCTAATAATTTTAATTGCTCTGTGTATTTGATGTGAAAAATATCTGCAAACAGGCTTTAAAGCAGCAGGATAAAACAGTTAGGTCTGATTTATTTTAACTGTTTGATCTAGAGGCCCATTTCCTGAGATGTCTGTAGGCATGCTGGTCATAGAACCAAGCAGACACTGCGTAATTATTTTAAGTTGTCATCTCTGTATTGCACTCTAGTGGCTTCCAATGGAGGTATCACTGTTCTATTTTTCATTTCTTTTTGCCAAACAACCATTTGCAGCAGGTTCTGGATTTACCCATTGATTAGAAAGAACGACACCGAGGATAATTCACATAGGCTTTTAATATTTCATCTCTTGATGAAATGTCACGTGTAGCTGTACTGTCTGCACATTAACTTCCATACATGTGGAAAGGATCTGTGGATTTTTGTATGTGTGATTCGTCACATTTTTGTTTAAATTTAAGCCTTATATTTCATTGCAGGTCTGAGTGCTCAGAAGTTGGAAGTAWGTTCTTTTTAAAATAGCACTTTCAGAGTGTCTGAACATTGAAAAACTGTAAGTGAAAATAGCCTATTAYAGGCAGAAYAGCCATGGCCTATAAYRGAKGTATTAACCTGTGACAAAACTGGAGAGCTCTTTTAACATGAGTGTAAGGGTATTCCAAAAGTTTYTTCAAGGTTCAGTTTTTTTAGATACCTGGTTTCAGACCTTAAGCAGAGAYGGTATTTATCTGATTATTTCTTATAAGGCAGTTAATTCCTTTCCTGTCTAAATATCTGTTTACCAGGATGACAGTATAATTATGTCTTATTGATGTTGACATAAAATATGTTCTCTTTAGGTTTACTGCCATGACTGCTCTCAAGCTAAGTGTTTGTCCTTCCCAATATTTTAGACAGGTTGGGTAGAAGAGCATGTCTCCCAGGAGAGCCATTAAGCACATTGGGTTGCAAATTGGCTCTGTATTGAGTGGTGGTCACTGTGTCTTCCTCCCCATAGACACATAGACTCACACAAAGTAACCAGTGAAATTATGTCTAATACATGTGGACAGTGAAGAAGAGAGCATCTCACACTGGCTTCCGTTTCTATTGAGTATTTGTACACCACATCCTGTCCCATTTGGGGGTACAAAACCAAAGGAGCATCCATTCCACCTACAGCATCTGAACATGGAAAAGAGAAAACAAGCTAGGAGTCTAAAGTATGAGAAACTTCTGGTCTAGTGAAGATGTGGCTTGTAATCCAGACAGGGTTTTTTTTTTTTTGCAAGTTGTCAAAGTCGATTAAATTATTTCAGATGAGAATTTTCTCCCTCTGGATTTTAATCAATGAAATGGTGGYATAAATGCTCTTTTATGTGGTTTGACATCATTGTGGCAGTCTGAAGAATAATCAGTAGAAATGATAAGGATGGTTACCACTGACTAGTTTATTAGCATTATCAGTTTCACAGTAACTGACCTTTTCCCTCTGTGCCTCACTTCTCTTCATCTGTCATGATTCATTTTCTAACATTGATTTCCTTTTACTATACGCATAGAAACTGTGGCAGACTTCAAAATCCCAATCAGCCCTTACAGTTGCTCACACAGTGTAGAGAAGCTACTAGCTGCATTTAAAGAAAAAATGAAAAGTTATTTCTAATTGGGTCCTCTTGAGTGTGTTATAAAATTTAAAATGTCCCTTGCTACTAGTACCCATTTATTTTTGAATACTATACTTTTTTATTATATTATTATTATGCAACTGATATTTTTTGCCAACATAGAAGTTGCTCTTGTCACTTTTTTATTATGATATTAACTGTGTCTATAAAATCATGGTCTGACTGTTACAGGACACAGGTAATTGAAAAGCATGTTTGGGTGTGCACCCATGCATCCCCATCACAGCTTCCCTTCTCTTGTGCTATGCACAGCAACCTGACCAGGAGAGCTGCTGTGTCTCTCCTCCTCCTGTGCTAAAGCTGCACTTGAGACTCTTTATCTGTGGTTTTTAGTGCAAGTGTAGTCATGTAAATCATTCCTACTGAAGTTTCTATGGCTATTTASGTGGGCCATTTGTGTACTTAAAATGAAGTAGAATTTATTCCCTAAGACATGGCACATGGATGGTGAATGGTTGTTCACCTGATATGTGTGATGGGCACCTGTGGCTTGTTTTCTCAATAATCGACTTCTCCCATCAGTAAGACTTTTCTAAATAAACTACAGCCCATCTCTGCTAAGTCTGAGTGGTATACTTTTTTTTGTCTTATGACCTATAAAATTCTATAAAATATTTTGCAGTAAAAAAATTAGTACCTACTGTTCTTAATTCTTCTGTTCTGCCAKAATAAGAAAATGAGTAATTTTTAAAAGAAATGTAAAGTTAGTCCTAAGAAAGCAGGACTTGGCATTTTTTTTCATCAAATCTGCATGTTAATAGATCACAAGTCTTTCACTATCCCAGTGTGACTGACATTTTCAATAGAACACATGGGGAGGAAAATAAGACACAATTACTAGGAAATTAACAGCTGAAAATGGGATATTGATTTGAACTGCAGTCAAACATGATTTGGTTTTCTTTCATCTAATTTTGAGTCATTTTTTGTGGTAGACTCCTGAGTCTTTTTCTAGATACATGTTTTCAAATCCTGACTTGCTTAATGTCAACTTAARGCAGTTGCTTAAGGCATTAGTTTTGTCTTGAGGTCCACCAATGATTGTTCACCAGTGTAAAGCCAGCATGTCAGGATATCTTGGTYATTCAAAACTACTCAAGCTCCAGATATTAATTTATGATTGGCATGTTAAATGGATAAGCATAAGGATTTTGCCCATGAATTGTCTGAATTTTTAAAAGACTTGTTCAGAGGACTTGCCTGAGTGCCCATGTAGGTGTTTAATTTTGACACTTAGAGTATCCAAAAATTCATTCAAAGGTATATACTCTTTTACAATCAAGCATTGCTTTTAAACCTATTTAACTGATCAGCTGTCAGGTCTGGACATGCTAAAGCAGTTTTGGATGGCACAAGGCAGGCAGGTGCCCTACTTTTTGTCTGCTTTGTCAGAATATGCTAGAGAGGTGTTCTCTCCTGTGCCACACAGTGGCTACAGAGCTCCCTGAAAAGAGCTCAGGTGTACTCCAAATTGGTTTTTCTGCAGTTATTCCAGTAAGTTTAAGTTGTGTGATGAAACAGTATGTACTAGGACAACTTTGGCCATAATTGTTATTTTCCCTTAAGGAGAGATTGAAATCCAGTGGAGTCAGCRTGGAATTGTCCTGTAGCACTTAGAACACACCTTAGACTAAACCTCTTCATTACTCAGATTCCTGTTGTAATCCTAACAGCTACAGCACTACAGTCTTTTGYTTTGCAAGATGAAACTATGACAAGTAACAAAACTGATCCTGGAAATGGAAAGCATGAATAAAGATTTTTTTTTGGAAGAAAGGAGTACAGAACAAAGGGAACTTCTGGCATTTGGGAGAGATAATCCTTGGTTTGGCATAAAACCACATAGGTTCAAAGGGGTTTTRCAGCATGTGTTCATGTATTGTTACTAAGTTTTCTCTGTACAAATTATGACTAAATAAAAATGGGTTTACAAATCTCTACATCAGTACTGTAGCTTACTTAGGATCCCCAAACATATCCCAGGGCTTTCTTGATGCTAAGTTTATGGACAAAATAGGTCTTGTAAACTATTCATTGTAATATCATGAAACTTCAGTAACAGCAAGAACTAAATTATTCTTTTAGCCAATTGTCACCTGCTTTTTACTGCCTTCTGTGGATTAGTATTTCTCTGGAACCCTTGTTTCTTGGCTGTCACATTTCCCCATTTACACAGAGAATGTTCATCTCTAAGATGCATAATTCTAAAACTTCTCTCCAACACATATTTTGTTGGTTTTTTTAAGAAATTAATTTAAATACTATTGTGTTTCACCTGGTTAAAATTTTACTCCTCCATGGAAGAAGTATGCTCAAAGGAAAGGAATTACTGGCATTTTTCTATGTAGTTCATACTACCACTTGTTTTTGGAGGGAGAAAGTTGAGGGTTCTTTCTCTCAATTGAAAGGAAAAAGATCTAGAAAGAAAAGAATATAAAAGATGTTTGATCATGTTATTTGGCTGCTGTCTATAATATAGAAAACAGGTTGTTTTCAATTATAGTAGGTTATTTATATGAACTACTTGGAAATRTACATGAAAGTACMCTTGGGCTTCTKGAATTTGATATGACAGTCTCCTGCAGCATGGTATTTTTTTTACTTTATTGTTTGTGACTTATCTTTTTCTTTCAGCACTTGGMTTTTAAAGAGCTGTCAAAGTTTAACAAGTGTGAGGGGGTTTTTGTTGGGTTTTTCTCWGGGGTTTTGTGTGTGTGTTTGTTTTTGAAAAAATCATTTTAAGATCCTTCAGTTTACTTTGTAAGTTTGAACTTACAGCCTTTTTTTATGCTATGCTTACTTCTTTCTAAACACTGGGCACATTAATCTGTCTGTTTTTCTTCTTCTCTATTGTTCCCTTTCAGCAAGACCTTTATTTCACCAGCATGTCCTTGTCCCACTTCCTTACCATGTTCTTCTTCAAATTGAAGCTCATTTAGGGTAATAYTGTGCATCTTGGAAGCACAGACCCTTATCTGTGCTAACAGGCAAACAAAGGATCCCTTAACACTTTTCACATATGTGGAAACTGCACCTATAATAAACCTATGAAAATAAAAGTCATTAAATGGATATTACATGTCATTATTTTATCTTAYCACGTCAGCCCTCAGCAATTTACCAGGCTTGGGATATTTGAGACCAAAATGGGTCTAATTAATGGGCAGTGTACTTGTTTATTTTAGAATTTCCAACTATCTTGTAGGTGACAAAATAAAATCTAATTATTTTGATATTTTCTTAAGTGGTTTGTCAGCCATTATGTAATTACTTCTTCTGGAAAAAAGATCAAAACAAAGCAGTCTGAAAATTRTGGTCATCAGAAAGGTAAAGCCTGTTGATATTTTTTGTGGGAACAACAATTGCAGTATAAGTCTTGAGGAAAGAGAAACAGATTAAATAGTACTGTGAGACCATAGTGAATGTTGTTTTTCTTACTGTGTACAATTACATGTAATTAGATCTGTTCTTTTTTCATTATGCTGTCTCAAAATTATTTCTACCTATCTAGGTACTGAATGAACCTGTAAATAAGACAGCAAGATCAACATAGTCTGATGAAATAATTAGTAACAATTTAACATAAATTGTTCTGTTCAGGCTAAATCAATAGTAATGGAGATGAATAAATGGGTGGAAACCTTAAGTAATTACAAAGCCTTTAAATTATTCTTGAATTAGAAAGCAGGAGAAAGAACATATTTAATTACTTTTAGAGATTCATTAGAAGAGAACTTTTCTGAATTCACTCTTTGTTCTTTCTTCCCTAAAATACACTCTTTTAGGCAGCTGATATTCTGTTCCTTGTACCTTGCTGAACTTTTCATCCAGCTTGGTTAGCTAGCCTAGACATACATACCCAGGTACTCAGTATTTTCCCCACAAGATGAGTTATAAATATTGCTGCGAAGAAGAACACTTCTTATTCTGTTAACTAACTTCTCCACTCWGGATTCAGACTGCTTATTTTTGGCATATTTCTTTTTTATTTTTTTTCCATTACTCTAAGAAGGAAATTATTTTTTGTTTACTTTACACTTAAGAGGAAATTTTGAGAAATACTGAATTTACCTTACTTAATGAAAAGTTGGGCATGTAATAAAAACCAAAAAAATKAAATCTAATAGTCTGGTGTTTTATTCTTATATACCATAGAAAATTCTACTTGAACATGTGAATATATTGACTAGAYTTTACTTTCTGCATTATTGTTTTTAATTTTAGTTACAGAAGTATTTCCTTCCTGAATTTTGATATATATTCAGTAGCTATAAAAGATCTGTTGTCTTCATAGTRCTTTTCTGTATTTGTGACTGTGGTGTTGCAGAAGAGTTATTAGTTTTATGATGCAGCATGGGGAAGAGGAAATCCTCAAAGGGCAAGGAGGTTTCAAGACTGACTAAAGATTAAAGACTAAAATTACTACAACTAAATTAGAATTAAGCAGAATGAACAGGGAAAGCAGGTRCTCTGTGGATCACCATGGAAATGTGATGGTTAGAGGATCTTAATCTAGAGAGTCTTGCTGAGACTTGGGYACCTCTCAAAACCTAACACTGCAATTATGGTTATCTGGACCTTGAGAAGTAAAATTAGAAAGATTCTGCATAAAAGCATTTGCTAATTGACCTAAATGCTTTCTTGTAAAGTATTACTGAAGAAGACCATTCYCAATCAAAAGCCATGAAAGATTGCCTTGTTAGCGTTTTTGATTTATAGACCTCTGAGGGATTGAGTCAATCTTTTAAAATWAATGGATGATTTAATTTTGTTTAACCTATCTCCCTTCTTTAGAYGGAACAGCAACTAGTACTGCAGAACCTGATAAGAGAGAGACAAGCAGCCATGCAGATTGCTTGGGCACGAGAATTTCTCTAATATTTTGGGACATTTTTTGGACTTGCTGCTGTAGTTTTAATAACTGGGTATGAAGTTTATTCCCTRACAGAAAAATTAAATATATTACATTGTGTCTTTCTATTTTGCTGTATCTTGCTTTTGCATTGCAACAAGTAGTTATTTTTATCTAGTAATTGCTCAGAGATTGATCAAATGACAAATGGACTCTGAATTCTGTCTGCTTTTGAATGTGTTTTCATTATGTCTGTACCACAGATTTATTTAAAAGCAGAGACATTAGCTGACAATAAAAAGATATGTCTGAAGTACCAAAAAGTCCAGTGTAAAGTAAAAGTTGTGTGGATATTTTTAATGCAGTGAACAAGTGGACTCACTTAAATTGGAATCAACTGGCCCAAGGGAAAAAGAAGCCTGGCCAATAAAGCTATACTGCATAGGGAAGAACTTGCCCTACAGTACTTTTTTGTTGATAATATATTTTTCTTGCGCTGTAACATGTTTAGAGGGGATGTAGGAAATATTTGTGATTTTGTGTACATAGAGAAGATTAAATGCACCTTATGATTACAGGTTCTCTGTAGACTCAGATGCATTTGGAAATGAACTTAGAATCTTCATTGTTACATSTTGCAATTTRYTGGGTATATGTGACTGCACATGCATAATAAATGAGTTAGAYCATCCCATATTTGTTAGATATATTCAAAAATCACTAYTGYATGTTYAAAATACTCTTGGGTTGGGAAARAARCCAACCAGAAGACAAATGTTTCTGAGGRAATGAAGATTTGCTCTTTGCTTAGAGATTTTAGAAGRATATACAAGTCCTAGACARTCAAGGTCAGCCTAAAGTAACAGTGCTGATGTGCTGAATATCCATATAACTTACTTCTTTTTTCCTTGCACAGAGCAATAAAAAGGAAGAACCCAGCAGTTTTACTTCCAATACTTCCCTCAAGCTTTGTATTTTCCTATCATTCTGATATGGGCTATGGGACACTGTTGCAAAGGATCAGAGGTAAGTCTGTCCTCTTCTTACTTAGAACCAAGTTTCAGATAACCTGTTAAGTTTTTTAAATGGCTGGGAGAAAACTTGTAATAGATATTTGTGGGATTTGTTTTTTGACAGAAATAGTGTGTCTCCTTTTTTTCCTTATGTTAAAATCAGATATTTTGMTAGTCAAGGCTACTCACTGTACTTCTACAGCATTTCTTTTCAGTGAAGATCATAATTTTCTCCTCGTTTCAAAATATTTGAATGGTAAGGTTATAAATACAGCTGATGTAAGAATTTGGGAGAAATTATAGATCTAGTGATTTCCTTCTGTATTCCACTCCAATGCTGTTTTTTAAGGAAGGGGTTAGGGATTAAAAGGTAAAAGAATACAGACATGAATCATGGCCTTACACCTTCATGACCAAACAGTTTTCAAGTGATTATCTTACTGCAGTGTCCTGCTAAGAGTGAAGAAAGTGAGTCCTGGAAAGTGAGGTCTTGGCTCATAGTTGTTCCTTGGCTATGTGATTAATTAATATACATTGTGTTGAAGTTTATGGAGATGCTTTTATGATAACTCTGATTCCTGATCACTCTGGCTCAGTGAGTGTTGCCTGTAAGTGAAGACAGCATTAGGCCATGGCTTGTTGCCTTCACAAATTGTTTTTGGATGGAGAAAGCTGAGAATATAAAGTTGAGAATATAAAAAATGTTTGATAATGTYACCTGGCTTCTGTCTATAATATRGAAAACAAGTTGTTTKCAATTATAGTAGGTTATATGCACTACTTGTAGATATACATGMAAGTACCCTTGGGCTTCTGGAATTTGATATGACAGTCTCCTGCAGCATGGTTTCACCTTGTCACCTTCACAAATTATCTTAGTTAACTAGCTTGGTTGCCTTGTCTGCTACTGGCACAACCATATTGAAATAAAATAAAAATTTGTGTCAGCTCTCAGTCTTTAGCCTCGAGATCTAAAACTTGTGTTTGCTAACTCTGTATACTTCATTGAAAATAATGGTCGGTTAATTAGACAAAATCTGCTGTAGTTCCTGCTGCMAGCAGGTGCAAATACATTTAGGTGATGCAGGAATGTAAGATTTGTATGTAACATGTTTACTGTGTACCATGTGGTCCTTTATAGGTTGGAGAGGGGCAAYGTGGTACCCTATTGCTTTCCAAATAGGAATAGTCATCTTCATGGCTTCAGCTCCATTAGGAGAACTTCAGCAGTGTGCAAGACTTGTGAAAATGTTTTGCAGAAAAGAAACCATGGAGCCAAATAGAAAATCAAATTGGATATGCCTAAATAGCTCTGTCTTTTCCAGAAAAATATTTTTTTTCAAAAGGAATATGGTAGATCTGTTATAAATTCATAAAAGCATTTGATATGGTATTACCTGAAGATTAAGTTAGTGTGAAAAACATGGAAATTAGTAGACAGGTAAGCATGTGAGTAAAGAAATTATGTCAAATTTTGTGTTTGAAAACACAATCCATTAGCAATATTCATCAAGATTTGATCTGGATTTTCATTTGTTTTATAGTTGAAATTATGAATAGGTTATTCTAATCAAAMTTTGGGTGACAAACTTGATTAAGTTCATCAACTGAGAAGAAATAAACTGTAGTGCAAGAAGAATTGATGGTCTGAAGAAATGAGACAACAAAATAGGATTCAATTTGATAATGTCATCAAAAAACTAGGGACTAACAGTGGTTTCTACCACCAGAGCTCACCAGATGGAAATGGTAAAAAAAGGGAAAACTCGAATGCCAAYGATCACAGGATGAGAATGACCCAATAGTGTGATGAAATTGAGAGTTAAGCAAAGTCTAGAAACATCAAGTCAGGTTTCCTGGTATCACAGCATGGTTGAGGTTGGAAGGGATCTCTGAARGTTGCCTGGTCCAAGCCCCCTACTCAGACAGGATCATCTATAGCCAACTGGCCATGAAAATGTCCAAAAGGTTTTTGAATATCCCTGGGGATRTGCATTTCAAAACCTTGGTACAAATAAGAGTACAGATGGGAAGGTGCAGGAAAAAAATAACTCCTGTGGACATTTACATGTGATTTAGATCACTTCTGTGAAGGCAATCTGGAATTATACTGAAGAGATAAAACTATTAGGGAATGACAAGCTGCCTTGAGAGAGACAAAAATGTGATTAATTTGTTTAGCTTTGTAAAAWGACATGAGAGGTTTGGGTCTACAGATCCTACTTACAGGATAGGATAAAGGAAAGTAAGAGAAGGAAATTAAGCTAATTACCAATATCAGCACTAGATTAAAAGGAAGTGGAATAGCCTGAATGAATCTGGTCTGGAAACCAGGTTCAGGAGTTCATTTTTATTTTAAAATTAAAATTACGTAGTTGAAGAGAAAGTTTTATGACACAATTGACCAGCAGCCACAATACTTACTCTCAATACTCAGCTGGTCCCTGTGTTCACTCCTATGCCTTTGCAACCACTTCTCTGCTTGTCTATCTATTCTGTTGGTGCATGCCATGCTCAGTCTTTCTGGTGCAATAATGAATGTATGCACCATTCCCTTTGCTGTTCTTTAACTGGTCTCTTTCTCCCAGGCTATACCTATCATAAACCTCATGGCCAATTCCCTCTCCTCAGATAATCTATTATTATTTCTGTGCTGCACTGTGAATCTTGTGTCTGACCCACCTTTGTCACATAGGTCTGCATCTGCTGCTTTTCACCCTTTGGAATAGTTTTATACACCTGGAAGGTTTCATTGTATCTCTTTCATCAGGCATTCTGTCTCTGATCTTGCTTACAGTTAATTTTTCTTCTGTCTCTAGCCTACTTGACCAAAAATTATCTCATTATTTTAGTATTCTTCCACACTGAAATATTGGAAGGGCATTTTTTCTAGCTTTATAGCTTAGGCTAATTAAAACCCCAAACTGAAGACATAGGGAGAAATACCTATTTTGAGTGCTGTTGGAAAGCCCTCAGTTTCCAGGGCTGTGTATCAGGACCTAATCTTTCTGGTATGTCAGGGTTACAGAACAGCCACCAAACTATGTGTTCTMAACCTCTGAGGACACGAAGAAGCAGTCATGGACCTGCTGTCTGTGTTCTTGGCCTTGCTGTTTTGCTTTTCTTCCCATTCCAGGCACTCGCTGCTGGTATTTTTCACACAAATTTTCAGAGGAGGGAATGGATGTTATGGCCAGCATCTAACTGCACAGAGCTTCTCCACTAAGCAGTGGAACTCTGGCTACCTTTTCCAAGATTTAGATAGCTGAGTCCTTGTGTCCTGAGCAGGGAGTGGGGCAATGTCCTCTAGTACATGTGAGGGACAGACACAGAGACMCAGAGATTTGCCTATCTACATCTCTGTCCCCAAGATCTCTTGCTGTTTCATAATCAGATGCTATATACAACTGACTGATGTTGTGGGAGTAGTAACCACAGCTGGATATTACTGATGGTCCCAGGCACTGGAGTACTATAAAAATTATAGCACTCTGATATCAGCACTCTGACCTGTTTCATAGAATTACTTGAATCTTGACTGCATTGCAATATTCAGTCAGGCTGRTCACACATAAATACAGTTTCAAACCACTGCTACAAGGATCATCAAGCTGGGACTTAAGGCACAGATAAACGAGATTGTTGGCATTGTGCCAGAGGGCACCAGCCAAAATAAATGCATTCTTTGCCTAATCTTCATCTCTTCTTATATCACAATCAGACCACCACAACCTATGTGATATTCAGTCTTTATCTTTGTTTTTTGGATTCTCTGTCCTAGATGTTTTCATTCCAGCCYTACCCAGAGCATTCTGCACTCTACAACTTTTCCCTGCTATGCTTCATGGTTAGGTCACTGTCTTAGCAAATCTTTTTATGAGCAGTGTGCTTTGTCCAACACTTTTTCAAGTCCTGTGCGGCCCACATTCTGACACCTTTYAGGCTAGTCGTGAGGCACAAAGAAAAATTGTGCCCAAACATGGTACATCTGTGGCACTGTGTACAGGTTTACTTGTTGAAGCTTATGTGTACACTTTTACATGTATGTCTTCTTTCCACTTTCTTCTCAGATTTCTAATTATCCCATCAGTCCAAAACTCCTTAAAGACAACTCTGCTGGTATATTGACATCAGCTTGCTTGTAAAATACATAGCTATGACTTGCTGTTTTRCTAATGTGGTCCAAACAAGAATGGCTAAACCAGTTCCTCAAGTGTGTTTTTTTCCCTTCCTTTGCTTTCTAGCTGTAAGGCTGAGGAAATTGACTTTTTTTTTTTTTTAAGGTGAAGCAGAGAACATACTTGACACRCAGAGCACTTTGCTAGAATTGCCAAAAGGACCTCTCACATTTGTAGATCTGGAGAAAATCAGAATATCTTAGAGCAGTTTCTTCCTAGAAATATAGGAAGATGGTATTAAAACAATATATCTGAAATGTGATTATAATACTGCATTTCAACATAAATAATTCTAAAATTATAAGATTATGAGCCCCTGTAAAATCGAAATTTAATTTTTAAAACTTAGTATTTTCTTAAGCAAATGGTKTCATATTATATGTATCTCTTAAAAATACTCATTATTATGTAGAATATATTCCTTGTTTATAGTGAAACATTGAATTTACATTGTCGATTCAGAGTCTGAAAATAACTTTCACCTGCAGTAAAAATGTCTGATACTGGCCAAACTCAGCATAATCAATCAAGATATCGTAATTGGTAGTTTAAAGTTTGTACAGATATCTAAATTATATAAATGAATAAATAGATGCCATTTTCCAATATATTTCAGGATACACAGCTCAATTTCACGTCAGGACCAGGCAGTTAATTTCTTTGAAAGACACTTTTTATTTGCTGTTCTTTCGGCAGTGAACTCACCATCTCTGCTTCAAATTCTGGAATAAACAGCTTTTATCAGAAGTAGGTTCAGAAGTAAACACATAACTTGCWAACTGTGTGTTTTACTCTTAGGAAAAACTGCGTTAAAGTATGAGCAGAGCCAGTTTCTGAAAAAGAGGAAACAAATTATGTAGCTATTTCCTGAATCTTTTTCATGCTTGTTTGACATTCTGAAACTCAGGATAATTTGGTTTTTGRTAATTGAAATCAGAGTTTCACTACTAAGATTAATATTAACTCAGGCTAACGGAAAGCAAAACTATTAATGTATGTTTTTGTAATGAGTAGATCCAAGTGGCCTTAGAAGTACTGAAAAACTGAGGGGTTTTTTGCGTGCCTTTACGCTGGCATGGTAWATACTGAGTTTTAGTGTACTTTAATATTCTGATGTCACACTTGGGAAAAAAAAGTAGCCCTTCTGTATTGGAAATCTTGTTTAGAAACTGATTATTTTGTGTTTAGGATGAAAATTCTTCTAGCATTAACCTAATTGAGGAATGAAAAACAAATGCTCATAAAGCATCCAAAAATGGATTAAGCCAAAGTCTGTCCTGACAATTTGTTGACTTAAAAATTAAATTCCAGCTGGAGATAAAGCCCCAAATATCATTTTGAAGACTACTTAACTAGACTTAGAATATTGTTACAGGCAATATTGTAATAATGTAAGACAGGCAAATATATAATGAAACAAAAGCTTCTCAATATAGAAGAAATTAATAGGAGTTTCCAAGTTTTACTTCTGAAAGTGCATGCATTTCTGCAGTCACTTCTGTAATTGGTTCTGTATGCATGTTAACAATGCATACAGTCTGTAACTGATTTGAAATGTGATGTGTTTCAATAGGCAGTGTAATAAAGTTCTGAAGTCCACCTTCCTTTAATTTTGAATAACCCTTGTATGTTTTGATACTTGTCATCTATTGATAATTTCCTTCCAACAAAACCCCAACAATTGAACCAGCCTTTCTGGGTATTTCTATGTCTCCATCTGTGCCTTTTAGCCCACATTTTAATCATATAAAAGACATTTTCACAAGAGAACAGTTTTAACAGACCATACAACAGTTTTGCTTATAAATCTAGAGAATTTGGAAATRCCCTGATCATATCCACTGTGAATTAGGAATCAATATCTGTGTGCTTGTGACAGATTCCTGGCTATCATGTCTGATCAAAAGCCAGTGTTAAGGGAGCAAAATAATGGTCCAGGTAGCAGTTTAAGGGGATTATAGGGTAGCTATATATTACTCCATCCAAACAAAATTTGATTTTGTTTTCTCCCAGAGTTTGAACTTAGATCAATAATGTTAATCTATCGCAACACTCCACACTAAAATGTGACAGGAATGGGGTAAGTTTAATTCAGTATTACACAGTATCAGTAACATTTACCAAATTTATTAAGGAAAAGGCTCTAAGGAAGATGGTCTAACCCAAAAATAGATTTAAATGGGTGTGATGGTTTGAGTGAGAATTATTTACTCTTTTTCTGCTGTGAGACAGGATGTGTCAAAAATCAAGGAGTTAACGGTTAATCACGTTTATTGCCCTTATTTTTTACTGTCTGCCTTTCTTTTTTTTTTTTGAGAAATGCATGCTTTTGTTTTGAAGATGCTTGTTCTTGCAGAGTTAGTTATTCTAGTTATTCTACTGCCAGTGTTCGATCAAAATGCTTGCATGTGCTGTGCGCAGTCATACCTGTCACATAGTGACAGATACAGAATGATTGAATGGTATAACTTCCTTCAGAGGACAAGGAAAGAAAAAAGGAGCTTATCAGTGGCAAGGTTTACTTTGGGGAAATACATGTTTACAGCACAAGTTGCCCATAATCGTTGTATTTGTTATAGAAATAAAGCACCTAAAACATCCTGCTCCTTTCTGTCATTTGTGCTCAAGTCAGCTSTTAAACTTTAATATATCACAACAATTGTCTTTGTTCCCATGAATCACTGGTAAAAAAAAGGAGAGCAACTCCAGGGGGAGCTTGTTCTGGCCTGAAGGCACTACTCTTATCACCTTAATTCTGTTGGGTTTTTCTGGTTATAATGTCTGATAGCCAKATATCCTGAATCAGTATCATTTGGAGCAGGATCGTTCTGGAAAAGCGAGAAGTCAGTCATGATTAGGATGTCAAAATTAAGCTGTTTGTGTTCTAATTATGGATATGTCTCATGTACAGAACCCAAGGAAGTGCATGCCACCTGCAAGCCACAAATGCCTCCACCTCACTCTTGTTAATCTGGTTGTGATGGTGTATGTATATGAGTATTGAAGAGAAACAAGCAAAGTCACTTTGGAGAGTCCAGTTTGGGCCCCTTCCTTATAGTAAGGAAAAGTAGAAAATCATGGCCCCTTCCTACATGCTTTGGAGTTATTTTATTGCTGACTGCACATTACTGTATTGTAAAAAGGGGAAAGCCCTTATGTGGATGTATACAAGCAAGATTGTTTCTGCATTATTATTTATTTTATTAATCATCCTTGGACTTAATGATGCAAAAAATGCATTGATTTCTTAACTTTTTAATTGCAAGCTTTCTTAGTTTTCTAAACTGCACAAACCTCTAATGAAGGTAACTGGGTAATGCTTGTGCTTGGTCACCAATAACACTGATGCAGTGGTATTTCCCATTTCTTGCAGAATCCTGTATGGTACTAAGCAAACTTTAGAAATACTTTAAATTCATGTTTGTACAGCTTTGAAAAACTAAGATGTTCTTGCAGCAGTGAATTGCATGRATTTGAAATGAAGTCTTTGAGAACTGTCTAATGAAATCAGTAAGTTTTTGTCTTACTGCTGATTCTCTGTGTCTGACATTTGGGAGTCATGGGAATAAGGCTTTAATTCAATGTATTCGAGGTTACTGAGATACTGTTAAAGGATGTATTTTTTATTTAGCCCCCAGTTTTCATGAAACCTCCTTTACCTTCCATAAACTTTTCTATTGCTCAACAGATTAATAATTTAGTGCAAGGAGAGAAGTAGTATAATTACCTTTACCTTTYTGTTAGAAATTAAAAGATACAAAATGCTTGCATTGAGCCAGTACACAGGATGTACTTGCCTTGAAACATCCTATTGATGATGAATGGAAATTAGTTTCTTTGTTCTGCTGTTGCTTTTCCTTCTTTATAAAACAAACAGTAAGAAGTCATACAGTTACATCAGATTTGTTAAATTTATATTATTAATATTCTTCTGCATATTTTGTTTTGAATAGTAGTTTTTCCAGTCACTGCCTAACTCAGGAGGTACTCTCCTTCTTTCTCCTTCTTGCCTTGTCTTGGTAGTACTTTTTCACATTACTACAGCTTTCTAGTCACTGAAAACAAATCTGCTGTCTAGAAGACTACTTACAGTCCACGCAGAAGTCCACCTGATGTAATGGTATTTTCAGAAAAAGCCCACATTACCAACAAAATCAAGTTGCTGCTCTCAAAATGCAAGTTGTAATTACCCCTGCACAGCTTTGGTCTGTAACAGTATAGTAGGTAAGATTTCACCTGAGGGATGAACAGATCAARGTTTTGTTTTTCAGGAATTTCMRATTAGCAGCCTTCACTTCTGTGGATTGCATCCTAGMAACATTCTGGATGACAGTGCCTACTGTTGAAGAGGTACCACTGTTTRAACACTCAAGACTGGACCAAAAAAGAAAACTGTCCAGRTTTTGGAYRGGGTAGAGTTAATTTTCTTCTSAGKGGCTGRCATGGGKCTGTGTTTTGGATTTGTGCTGAACTCAGGGTTGATAATACAGAGATGTTTTTGTTACTGCTGAGCAGATAAGAGCCAAGGCCTTTTCTGCTTTTGGTACTGCCACACTGGGGAGGGGACTGGGGGTGCTTTGGAGGAGACACAGCCAGGGAAGATGACCCAAAATGGCCAAAGGGATATCATGCTGCTATATGAAGTTGGGGAGGTGGCGGGGGAAGAGAAAGGGAGAAAGGAAGGTACATTTGGAGCAATGGCATTTGTATCCCAAAGATGGCTGAACACCTGACTGCCCACAGGAAGCACTGAATCCATTCCTGTTTTTCTTTGCTTTTGTGTGCAGGTTTTGCTTTCCCAATTAAACTGCCGTGACTTTTCTCACTTTTCTAAGTCTCTTCCCAATCATATTAATAGAGGAATGAGTGAGTGGCTGTGTGGGGCTTGGTGACTGGCTGGACTTAAACCACAGCAACTTTGCTCACTATTTTAGCTCTCCACAGCCTTGTTCTAGATCCAGCTCAGTGTAAAACACCCAAGTCCTCCTTGAAGAGGAGACTGGAGTCTGTAGTTTCTCTGCCAGCACAAGTGAATCATACAACTTTCTGTAGATGCATGTCTTCTCTGTGCTCTCCTTCTGGATTGAGTTTTGAGGGGTTTTTTTATATGCCAGCAATACTCAAGGGATTGGAAGCATAGCTGTCATACAAAAGGATCTGTAGATAACATCTTCAAAATATTTTAAGAGAAATTAACTTTTCTGGTATTTCACAGTATGACTYTTTATAAAAGGTGACAGCCACCACTTCTTGTCCTATTGTGCTGGGAAAAACAAACAACAAACCACAAGCCAACAAACAAATCCATACGTAAAGTTTGCTTTCTCAGAGTGCATAGTTTTGCATGGAGTCCAAAGACCACCACCCTTGTCAGCAGGAGCCTGCTGGGCCCTATTCGGGAAACACTCAGATGTGGAGCTCCAAAYCTCTAGGATGCCCACACTGGAGCCAGGGTATCTCTGACACTTGGGATGCCTGCGGCTCCTACTGAACTCAAGCCTCCAGTACAGCAAGCCTGAGAGGAATCCAGGCAGTGAAATCCCCCTTCATCCACAGCTGAAGTACTTCCTTGAAAGTGCGCCTCTTTAACTTCACTTGTATCTGTATTTTCATGTCAGCCTATATTTTTAGGACACAGAGGTAGTTATGGAGATTCTAGACCTGCAAGGGAAAGAACAGTCGCGATTAAGTTTTTCATGTTTCCCAAGCAATACGAAAACACATCGGCACGGCTATCTGGCCACAAACAGGAACGGCTGAGGCCGAGACCCGAGGGAGCAAAAGGAGCGTGTCTCCGGCTAGGCGGTGGTCGGGAGGCGAGGAGGGATGCCGCAGGTAAGGGGCACGGCGGCGTCAAGAGCCGCGACAGCTAGCAAGGGCACAAAGAGGGGAAGGCGCTGCCCGAGGGCTCCCCGACGGCAGTTCCAGGCGCAGGGACCGCCCGGCGGGAGACGGCAGCCGCGGCACMGTGGAAGGGGAGGGGGCCCGGCCCGGGGCCCGGGCGGTGACGTGATCAGCGCCTCTCGCAGCGCATAAAAGGCGGGCAGCGGCGGGGCCGGGCTGCGCGCCGCGGTCGGGGGCGTTGTGGCGGCCGTCGGGTGTGCTGGGGMAGCGCCCGCGGGACGGGTTCGGAGCGATGGGGATGGCCAAGCTGCGAGTGCTGTGCGCCGCCTTGGCACTGCTGTGCGCCGCCCCGCCGGGGCGCCCCGCGGCCGCGCTGCCCGCGGCAGAGGGGGACGGCTACGGCGTGAAGCTGTGCGGCCGCGAGTTCATCCGCGCCGTCATCTTCACCTGCGGCGGGTCCCGCTGGAAGCGGCTCTCCCTGCTGGCGGTGGAGCCGGCGCCCGCGGCCGGTGAGTCCCGGGAGCGGGGCCGAGGGGCRGGCGGCTGTCGGGGCGCTTCGCTCGCTGCCGAGCGACGGGCGGCGAGGAGGGATGGAGGGAACGGCAGGGATGGGGAAGGGCGAGCGCCCCGCKGCGCCTCCCGCTCCTCCCRMCCTGAGGCGCGCAGGGAAGGTCCCSGTCCCTCTCTCCTTTCSCTCTAGATCCCTAGYTGGCATTTCSGAGACTTTTGGAAGGACGCCCTGAGATTCAGAGGGAAAGGGACGGCAGGCGCTGGGGCATTATTTGCCGGGATAATTCGCAAAGTTTTTGGTCAGTTGGGAGGTACCGCGCGGCTGCACAGGGCTGGCGGCTGCAGGGGAGCTTCCACTGTAAAATCCCGCAAAATCACACKTCTCCCCTGCCTTGGCCGTGCAGGGAGGGAGGTCTGATGCGCCCTGGGGAGCGGTGGGGAATGCMTGTCGCCATGGCTTCTCCCCCTTCCCGAGGGTCCGCAATTCCTCGGGCGGCGGAACGCGGTGGGGTTCCTGCCGGGATTTCCCTGCCGGACGCAGGGAGCCCTGGCGCCGCCGGCACGTTGGAGGATGGACCCTGGTGCTTCAGGTTACAATTGACACAGCAAGAACTGCTTTGTGGTGTAACAGTCAATGGGTAAAATATTCCTCACAGTTTTACTGTCGCGTGTCCCAAGCCCAGCGTATTAAGAAATTGTTTTAGTAGGTGTCGTTTGGGTTGTATTCTCAAACTGCGGTAATGTAACAGCAATTTTAAGTGACTACTCTATTTTTGRTTGAAAGGACAAAATTTGGAATTATGGCTAAAATATGCAATGGAAGAGATTAGTTTTTTCTGAGTAAACGCACTTTAGTGAAATGACCTAAGACTTCAGGCAGCTAATAAAGCCAGTGTTCYGGGTTTTCTGGGAATTTTTTGTCTTATTTTCACCCCTTAACAGGCTGAGTAAAAGGTAAAAGTAATCTTTGTAATGATAACAAATTACTTACTTACAGCCTCTGTGGGGATTATGTTGTTTTCCAGCAAATTTTGATTTCCTTCTTATTAACAGCAGCTTCTGAGAACAGCAGCCACTAAGAAGAAGCCACTGTGCTGCATGATGTCTAACTAGCAGACTTCTCCAACCCAAAGGACTATTAAATAGCAGTCACTGTCTATGAATAGAGTAGCTACAGCTACTTTTATTTTTGCACATACTCAGGCTGTTCTATYTGAAAATTAGGTTCTATATACTAATTAGCTATACTTGAGTAAATRCACAGTTTTCTGGATGTTCTCATGTTCTTTCAGCTTTCTGAAACAAAAAGTTAACTATATCAACAGCATTCAGATCACAAGACAAAGACTTATTTTGGATTCTTTTAAAATTAAGAAATGAAGAAGCTGCTTTTCTTCACATTAGTTGAAGTAAGCAATGCCACTTGCAGAAGTAAAATCAAGAGAAACAGTGTAAGGTGAAAGGAAGTCAGGCTAGATTTTTGAGAACACTTTAGTGAGATGAAGCATATCATAAGTAAATTCTGCAAGCCCCTGATATGCCTTGAGAAATTAAAGAAATGAGTGGAAAGCATCAGTTGAAAATAGCTATTGAAAAATGCATTCTAAGAATCAGTTTGCATGCAATTTAGACCTTCCTACATTTGTTCTTGACATGATGCTAGTTTGTGTGATTGTGCACAGGAGAGGAGGGGTCTGATCTAAGTCATCAGACACATGACATAGCACTGTGGTGTTCCTGGATRCATGTTTTTACAACAAAATTCTGTTCCTGTGGAAAGATTGAGACTTCTCTATCAATAGCACTGCAATTGTGACAGGATGCCTTTACTTCAGTTACAGCTGTTTCTGTGTACTCTGCATGTTTAACAGGAGGTATCGACTTTTATAAATTCCACTAAAAGTAAGSTACAAGTAAGTCATGGTGTGGAAGCTCTGAAGTACTTACAGTTCTCCTGCATAGTAGTGTTTCACTTATTCCTAACTAAATGGGGTTTGTTCCTTTTTCTTTGAGCTGTGTAATCCTTTTGATGCTCCTGCAGTCTGAATTTGAGTTTTCTCTTTAAAAAACAGATTCTGCACAAACAGCAASTAACAAACTACTGGGAAGCTTCAACCTGCAATCAGCTTTGGATCCTGAAGTGGAGCAGCTGCAGAGAAGCAGCCCATTTCTTGGATGGGAGGCGTTCAAGGACTTGTACAGCTTAAATTACTATAATGAATATGTGCCTGTGGCAGGCGACTTAAAAAAACTTGTTCGCCAGGTAGAGGAAGCTGTGCAGAAGGACAGGGGGGGAACAGGAAATGCAAATTCCGTGGAATCAAGCAGCTACCTTTGGGCCAGGTATCCCAGAAGAAAACGGGAGTCTCTGGGTTTGGCAGGAATGTGCTGCAAATGGGGCTGTACAAAAGCTGAAATTAGTACTATATGCAGAGTTTAAAATCCTCTCTACACTTATGCATGAAATCAGTATTTGTTGCAGTACTGCTGGATTGATTACTTAAGTGAGGAAGAAAACTCTTGCTATATTTTATCTTGTCTATATGTGCCAGTCAATATARCTGGTTTTCTTTAAAATACCCAGAAAACAACAAAACAAACAAAACATAAATGTAATTGCAATGAGTTTGTTTTGCTGCAGTAACTTCTAATCTATATTTTTTACTAAGTCTTTKCATTTTAATGTTGAGCCTTTACACTTATATTACAAATGTATTATATCTTTGTAACACTTTAAGAAGAACTTCAATATTTCATTAAAATGTAATTATACTAAGTGTTGCCAAATTATTCTTCCTTTGTCAAAAGAATGAATATAGAATCATAGAATGACTTGTGTTGGAAGGGACCTTAAAGATCACCTAGTTCCATCCCCCTGACATRGGCAGGGACMCCTGCCACTGAATTGAAGTTGTTCAGAGCCCCATCTTGGCCTTTAACWCTGCCAGGGATGGGGCATCCACAGCTTCTCTGGGCARTCTGTTCAGTGCCTC
This sequence comes from Alauda arvensis, assembly GCA_902810485.1. NCBI lineage: Eukaryota > Metazoa > Chordata > Aves > Passeriformes > Alaudidae > Alauda > Alauda arvensis. The sequence continues at coordinate 153,989 of CADDXX010000311.1, read as the reverse complement.
ACCACCCTCACAGGGAACAATTTCTTCCACAATATCTAACTAAATCCTCCCTCTTTCAGTTTGAATCTCTTACCTTTACTGCTCCTCAGTTTCTAATGTAGAGTCCCACTCCAGCTTCCTTGTAACATCCAACAATATTAAAATGGGATTCGTGGTACAAAGCTGTACAGAAAGAATATCTTGCCAATTGAAACCCCACTGACTCAGTTTGCTGATTGCTTTGACCACATGTTCCCTGTTTCCTTGTAATTCCAGAATTCTTTTATGCAGTGTTATCCTTATACAAACTTTACCACAACACAACACTTTCAGCCTGAATATTTTTTTATACTTATGTATAGGCTTACATAGTTAGAATATTAACACTTCAGTCATTCCTTGTTTACTTTACTTCTCCATTTTTCCCTSCTGCTGCTGAGTGAGAATGCTGGATGTGCATCCAGCAACTTACTGTACATACACTCAGACATATTTTTGTGTACTCTTAAGGTATGCATCTAAAGATGTACTTCTAAGTTGCTAATTGCTACTATATTTATGAAAAGCTGATTTAACCCTTGTAGTTTCAAATCCTTTTGCCTTCCTGCATGTTTTTCTCAGCTGTATAAAGTTGTATTTCTAGCTATATGCTTCATAAAGGTGAGGGTTTTGGTTTTCCTGACCTCTATCATGCTCATGRTAACTTATCTTTGTAGCAGTAGTTGACTCAGAGTATGCTTCAGGGCTTAGACKATGTGGTTGATGCCTTTGGCTTTGTTAAAATTATTTTTTGGCAAGTATTCCTTGAYTGGACTACTGCTACCTGCAATTATTGCTTTTTTTTTTTTAATCCCTTTTCTTAAAATATTGTTGTTGCAGCAATTAGGCATTTATCAATACTTTTTATTTTTTTAAGACATCAGTTTTATTCAGCAGAGATTGGGCAGAACAGACATTCACTATGAATGCTGTTACCTTCCACATGAAAAAACCATCTCTTCTGTCCTTGTTACAATRTTTATGAAGAAATGAGTTGTCTTCTTAAACATCTTCGTTGTACTGACTGTAAGATGCTTTTTGCCACTTTGAGTGGAAAAGCAGCTGTGTGACATTSTGCTATAGTTTTGGGTGGGTTTGTTTTTACAACAGATCAGCTRAATGTCCATAGCTTGGCTTCCAGCAACTTCACAGATGGTTTTGGGTTTGGAGACTCCTAGTTTCGATTAGGATTTCCTAGATTGCAGGAGGAGGTTGAGGGAGACGTATTCCTTAGTTCTGAGCAGTATCAAGAACTTCTGGAATTAAGATTACTTAGTAGTAAGGTGAGGAATAACAGGAATAATAGAATCCCTACAAAAAGCCAAAATACGAAAATTCTATGCGAGAAGAAACTGAAAATTATCCTGTATGCATTTGTCGTGCTAGAAAACTGTCTCCCAAGCTTTTGAAAAGGTGTATTGGAAAAGGTGAATATGGTTATAGCAGGTTTGAGTGAAACAAAGATGTAGTTAAAACCTTAAATTTGTGAGTTTAAGCCTTGAATGGAACAATCTGGAATTTAACTTGCTTGGTTAGATGTAAGCCATTGGTAAAACTATAAATAGTRTAAGTGGAAATAATGCTTGAATGGAACTGTTTCAGGCTGAGATGGGATTATAAATAGAAAAATCAGTCTTTATCTGATATAAACAGGCTTTTCTCAGAGGTATGAGTCAACCTGGAGAAAAGGTGAAATTTGTGTTTTCATCTGGTTTCTTAATAGGCCTAGTCATAGACTGTCACAACTTCAGCAGGCAGGCCGAGGCACAGGCAGATGGCACAGACAAAACTTAAGTCTGTATTTTAGAGTGAGAAAGTTTTTGTGTACCTATTACAGGTTGGAGTAAGAAAGTATTTGTGTACATATTACATTGTGCAGAGGGC
>CADDXX010000311.1:56160-150720 GCA_902810485.1 Alauda arvensis | reverse complement strand
GGCAGATTTGTATCACAGCTCCTGCTCTGCAGTCACTCACTTGTATAAGCAATTAGCTGAAAGGGGGTCTTTTCCCAATTTATGCCACACTGCCACCACACATGGAATAAATTCAATTCATCACACAGCTTTCATGTATCTGGGGAACAAACACCTGAGCTGTTGGCTCCTTTCTCTGGATTTTAGTTCCAACAGACTTATTTTACTGTTAGACTGCTTTGTGCCACCAGTTTTGTGGTGAGATCTTGATATTAGATACTGCACAGTGTGCAGCATATGGAACAGTGTGCTTGTTCCATACTGTTTTCTGACCTACAAACTCYAAGAACCAGCACTAATGGAAGGGAAAGTAAATTCTCTAGCTTGTGCATTAGATTCTTTTACTTCATCTAAGCTTCCTGAGTTTTTCCTGGAAGTTTTCCACACTAGATCTGAATTGSTCCATGTTCCATAAGTGCAGCCTGCTCTCGTGTTTTAACCTTAGAGTGATGTATCTCTATGRTTTTTCAAGAGCACATAGTTGTTAACACAGCTGAGTGATGTCATGTCTCTCTCATGCACAGAAAGTCAGATGAGAATCAAAACCTGGCTGCCAACCTTTGTGCTTTGAAAACTCCTGGGTACTGCCCTTCAAAACAGGCCAACCAAACAGCCCACAGCGAGACATGCTGCCTTGCCTTGTCTGGATTGTCTTCCATGGGCTGTAGTGTTTGACCTGAGACTCTGCAGGTCTTYCCAGTTTCCATGAGATCAGCCAACAAGTGATGCTGCATCCCTTCTGGCACAGAGGAGTGCCTCTTCAGGAGTGGTTTTGTCTAAACAAGCTGAAACCAAAGTGCCTCTGAATCAGAATTGGATCTTCCTATGGTTTCAGGTCTCCTGGTATCACTATTCAGTGGTTAATTTATTGAAGGTTTTCCCTGTGTCAGCAACCCAGTGTACTTTGCCTGTGACCATATGCTCCTGGTTCTTCAGAAGTCGTTGAGCTCAGCAGCAGCTAGTTTTGACAACAAAGGCCACTGTTGAAATGCTTCTCTGTCTGTGTAGTTTTGCATCTTTTTGTCCCTGCACCAAGAGATGAGGTGTTTTCTGTGTAGCAACAGCGTGACAATAGTTTTTCCCCCTGAGTTTTTTTCACTTGACATCACAGCAGTGGGGCTGAGGGCTTCCATGCAGTGCCATGCTGACCCCAGCAATCTTGTGCCCCCTCTGCAGAGCTTATGAGATGCAGCTCCTTATTTCAAAAGGCAAATCAAAATTCCTGTCCTGCTGACATGTGGTAGCTGTTGGTCATGGAGCATGTCAGTAATGTGAGTGGCTGGTGTGTTCTACAATGGACTGATGRCATCTTGGACATCTTCCTGGTTTTGGGTGTCTGCATTCCACAGATCCTTCCAGCCCTGATACAAGGAACARTGTGGGCCAAGTTACTTGAACAGCAAGGCACCTTTTCAGAACCCCCTAAGGTTTGGAACAGTATGGCTGTACTTCCATWGCAGAGGAAATTCTGGTTCTTTTCACACCTTGTCAGATTTCTTGCATTCCCAACATCCATCTTAAATACCTCAGCTCTAGTTCTCTTGGATCTCTTCCATCCTCACTGAGTGCTGCATTAGAGAGAGAACTGTGTGTTTGTCTCTGTGTATCTAAATCAGAAGGTCCAGAAACTGAATAGGCCATGGGAAAAGGCACAGTCTTCTAGATTGTTCCAGTTGTCCAGCAGTCAGTCAGAAGACGTGAGTCTAATGTAGTTTAACTTTTTACCTTGGTTCAGCCCTTACCCACCTGATGGAAGACAAGGATTCTCAACTTTGCTTTTGGAAACTTAGATGGTTTCCAGCCCAGCACTGAAGACTACRTAGGTACACCTTCCTGCCTGCCAATTCAGCTGCTTGTCTGCATTGACTCTTAGAAGTGTGGAGTATCTTCAAAGAGATACTCTCACTTGGGAGAGCACCTTTTTTTTTCTGCTGGAATATCATCCTTTAATGTCTACATGTCTTCTTTTCAAGGATTTTTAGACTATGCTGCAATTCCTGTCAGTCTTTCCAAAATTTATGTGAAGAAGCACAACTTCCCAAGTTCTTGCTGTCTCCCTCTGACTCTCTTTTTGGCAGATCCTTAGTAATTCCAGCTTTCTGAATCTACCTTCAAGTACACAAAAGCTTTATTTTCATAATGTGGCTCCAACTTGTCCAAAAATATACTCAGACAACAGCATCTATCTCAAAATTTGCCAGTGAGCTAGGTTTGAGTTTGCAGAGTTCCAGGCCACACAAAAAGATCATACTGGAAGCTAATTATTTTTTTTTTCCAGGAGACAGTCTGTAAAAAAAAAAAAGATGATGATCAGAGGTGTGTACCTGTTCTAAATTCAAATCTCATTAAACCACAGTGACTTGGGCTTGGACAGGAGTGATGGACAAGGAGCCTTACCCAATGTGCATTCCTCTGAGATTTCTCCTGCAGGAGTGCTGATCAGGATACAAACCAAGGAGCCACATACAAAATAGTAATTGATATAAAGACTTAGATGTGTAAGGAYGTATTTTCCTGGTGTGGTCTTGAGAGAGATAAACTGACACATCTAAATTACATACAAATATTTATTCATTGTATGATCTTGTTCATTACATACTAGCAGAYAACTGTGCATTTATATATCCATACATACACTATGATTAGTTTATTACATAGGAATATGGACAAGGACAATGAAGAGGATGGGAAACAAAAATGGCTTGATGTTGTAAATCATATTCAAAATACTGTCTTAATTGGTATGATAGAGATTTGGTTGGATAGTGCACGCAGGCATGTATGGCCTGTTCAGGAAAGATATTTAAGACTAAAAGACTATTTCCAGGATGTTTATTCTTAGACCTGAAGAGCTCTTGGAAGCTGGAGTGACTAAACATTTCTCAGTAAAAAGAATATTGCTGTCATGTAGGGGACTATGATAGGCTGTAAATAAAGTTGTTAATGGAGATGAGTCTTTCTCTGTGTGATCAAAGGACTTAGCAAAAGCAGAAAAACTTCATACTAATGGAAAATTTCAATTACCATTTTGATGAGAAAGTGATACAAAAGGACACAARCTACACAGAAAATTCAGGAAAGGTGTTGAACCACTCTGCAGAAGATGAAGAAAACAACCGGAGCAAAGTGTTCTATGTAATTACCCTTAAGAAAAGATCTAGCTGAGAATGTGGAGATAGTGGGCATCATAAGAAAAAAATTCAGTCATTATTTTCAGAAAATAAAGGAGTATTAAAACAAATAATGACATAGAGAATTTTTAAAAACCCTGTTTCTTGTACCTCTCTCCATGCCTCAGTGTTTACTAAAATTCCAAAAAAAGTGTAATTAACTGGTAAAACTGCAACAGTGATCTAGGGCTGAGAACAGAGACTAGCCTAATGYTGTGGATGAGTGGAATAGATGTCAAAACAGAGAAGCAGCAGTATGTTTTAATTTTACTAAGGTAAAATAACCATTTGACAGGGTTCAAAAACTTTGAAGGAATTTAATGAAGAGTGGTTTGACAAGGTTCAGTAAGTTTTATGGCAAGATTCCCCTTATCAGTTGTTACATGGAGGAAACAAACAAATTTTGAACTTAAACAGGAATTTTTTGCTATCCTCTTTTAGGTCCTCTGATTTATGGCAGTTCTGMTACAACTCTGCAATAGCATCCTTTTTACTCCTGACATGGTTAATCTAGCTTTTTGTTCTCACATTTCCATTTCTTCTGAGARTCTTTTACAAGGTGGCAGGTCCCTTTATTGAAGTCATCTGACATAATTACATGTTTTAATTGTCTCTTATTACAGTGAAACAAATTATTTGAGATGTGTGTATAATAAGACTTATCTCCCAGGTACACTAGGTTCAAGACCCAAGATGGACCAAAAATGTTCTGTTCTGTCATTTCTTATGCAAGCAGAATCTATTTGACATCTTCCTCTCTGTTCAATCACTCAATCTGAAGATTTTAAAATACAGACAATAGAAGCAAATAGAATAAAATGGTTTTTGGGGGACATCCAGTGTGTTCGACCCTGGCAACTATTTATTGGACACTGCTCATTACTAGACAGCACCCTTGGGGGAGGAGGAAAGCAGACCAGAGGGCACTGTGGCCACTCAAACTGCAGCTGAATCAGGGGAACAACCCCTGCCAGTAGCAGCTACCCCTGTACAGAAGAAGAAATCCAAAAATCAAATCTGTTAGCTTAGTGAGGGATGAAGAGGAAGCAGGACACCATAAGAGGAAGAGGCAGGGCCAGAGATAATTACCCAGTTCCTGCAAGATATAGGGAAATATTTCAACCACTGGACAGGAGAGACCCTGCTGATCTGTCTACTCCAATGCTGGGATATTGTGGCATATGGTATGGAATCAGATGGTAGCAAAGCCAAGAAGCTGGGATCCCTGTCACAGAATTTGGGCAATGACAAGGGGATTGGGAAGAGGACAGAAATTCTCAGCCTCTGGAGGTGATTTCTGTCAAATGGGAGGGGAAAGATATTTTTTCAAGGAAGACCTAATACACAAAAGGGTGTTCACCCCTGTGAACAAACAAAGAAACAAACAAACAAAAAAAACCCAAAAACAAACAAAACCAAAAAAACCCCCAAAAAACACTTCAAAAAGATAGTGCCCTGTGGCAAACCAGAGTATCTCTCTGTTTCTCCTGGATGGGCAGGAGCCTGGACGGGGGTGGTGATCCTCCCTGGCCTGTGCCAGAAACATTGGTGACTTTTGGTCTCAGCCCATGGAAAAAGCACTGCCAKGGTTGTCWGAGGATTTGGASATCACAAGGGTTTGATTGGTGTGATTTTTGTTATGTCACTGGGTGAGTAGAAGGTTTTTAGATTTTGCTACATAGACATAAATGAGGTAAAGATGGAGGCAGATCAGTGTGATAAGAGCACATGTTTCTGTCTTCCTCTTTCCTCTTTGCAAAGGGTTTTGGGTTTTTAGGATTGGTAAAGGTACAATTTCACTGCATGACATGGGTTTTAGTTATTGGTGTTTAGAGAAAAACAATGTTAACGTAGTTTAGAATATAAAAGCCCAGACACTGTCGTGGGCGGGAGAGAAACCATTTTTCCAGCTGCTTGTGAACTTCATGCTGGACAGAATGAACTTAGAGATAAAAGTTGTAAAATAAACATCTGCAGTCCGCAACCCAGACGTTCTCTGATTCCTTCTTTCAAGCATGGGCTGGTGAGAAGAAAAATTTACACTGCTGGGGTTAATCTCAACAGAGATAACTCCGACAGTGCCCAAAAGGATCAAGGTGCAGAAAGCTCCCATGACTTTCTGTCCCCTCCCTCCACCAGTCTGAAAACAAATAATAGCTGGGACAAAACCAACTTGGAAGATAGATCATCCATGTTGCACTGCTCRTTTCATTTTTGTTTTGCTGGGGTGTTTTTCTAGACTGCTGAGCTCAACTGTGTTAGGCACTGCTCCCCTGGCTTGACTTGGTCCCATGTAGCTGCCTSCAGCACCAGTGCCTCTTGGCTTGGCTCAGCTGGGTCTTGAGCTCTGCACAGCTMYTTCCTGCCAGAGCCAGGAGCGTTCACTCCTCTGGGCTCAAAGGAACAGAAAAGGGAGCAGGGGTGACAGAGCAGGGCTGAGTTCACCAGGCTAATCCTGATACCTTCTCAGCTAGCGATAGCCAAGATGGCACACYTCCCCTTCTTTCTGATCCTTGGCTTTTCCTGCTGAAACCATATCCCCACTGATACACGCAGTACACAGTAAGCGATGTCACCACAGCCACACAGCACTAAAAACKCCATCCCCTTTCCCTGTAATCAAGACACTGAAATGTGTGCTGCTACCCAGCAGATCAAGCAGGCAAACCCCTGTGGTATGGTGGATGATGGTCAAAAGAAAAACACAGAGGGGTCTGGCAGATCGATTCCAGATCTCACAGAGATCTGCTAAGGCAAGCGCTACATGCTTACAAACAGCGGCACAACCACTGAATGGCTGGAAGCACACTCTGTGCCTCATGCCCCCACCTGGAACACCACCTTGGCCCCTGAAAACCAAGTCCTAATGGGACATGGCAGCCCTGAGAGAAGTCAGCTGGACAATGGGACTCATTTCAAAAACACCTCGTAGACATCTGGGCCAGAGAGCACGGTAGTGAGTGGGTGCCCTGCACAAACAAAACCCCCAYATACTGTGGAAGTGAATARAGTCCMTGTGGTTCATATGGAGAATGTGTTAGGGAAAACCATCTGGATTAATCCTGCCTAAAGCAAAGGCAAACTCATCTGTGGCACTGGTATTGCTCAAGGACACAGGTGTACTTGGTGGGTAACACCGAGGSACCAGCTGTATTTGAGAAGAGCATTCAACTCTGTTCAAGGTAAATGGTGGTAATTTTCATTAAAAGTGGTGATAATTTTCCTATAAAGTTAAGCAAAGTCACGTGGAAGGATGACAAAGTAATGCAAATCAAGAYTTYAGAATTTCTAACTAATTTAAGAAAYGTAAGGTGGTGTAAGGCACCCTCTCTTATAAACGTGCATGTCTTTAAATACTGACAGCAAAAGGAAGTGCTTCTTGATCCCAAATTATTTTGTTTAGTGAAAATCTTCATTAAAAAAGAGATTAAAAGCCCTCAGTTTTGTTGTTTAGGTAAAATCTAATATACATCTTTACTTTGGTACATCTAAGTTTCTTCCAAAAGTTAAATGCTTCATATGGCCATTCTAGGAAGGTCAGAAAGTTGTATGTGCTGTGTTCTACCTCATCAAACAGAACAAGCAGCAATTTAAACACCAGTAACAAATGTCAGTGTACAAAAGAAAATGCTGCTACGCATGTGTCATTCATTGTATTCAGTTATTTTATTTTCACTATCCAAATGCAAAAGAAACACACAGTTAAGTTTCAGGTATGGATACACAGTTTTCTAAAAATATCCCTTTCATGTTCTCTTCAATAAACCATGTGTTCAAATGTTTACATTTCAATCATAAGTAGCAGATATCTTTTCCTCCCTGCTCCCTACCACCAAGGGACYTTTTCTACTTTAATATAAAGTACTGTAAACCTCTTATTCAAAAAGAAAATTCAGAACAAAACTTCTTAGTCAGAGACCTTTCCAGAATTGTTGTCTGGCATGGCACAACATTTAGTAGTTTGTTTTGGTATAGCAATTACTGAAATTTTTTCAGCCAGGTTGGGTGTCTGTGAATAYTTCAGACTTAAGGCAGACAATACACAGTTCAGAAATATGTTAATACATATTTGTCACGGTAAGCCATTTTCAGTAGACATCAGTTTTTCATAATTCATCKTGCATTTCACATTTCAGAAAGCTTTTCCCATGCTGAACATCATCCTTCTTCCTTTAGCGTTGTTCTTCCACATCTTTTTCTCTCAGAACTCCAACCTTTTGTTTGTTTGTGAATACATTGTTTGTGATTCTACATTCCTGAAAAGCTTGCTTTCTTTACACAAGAGTTACATTTCTTCATACTTTATACAGTAACATCTTTTCCCATACATTTCAAGGCAGCTGGTCAACATCTCAACTAAATGCAACAATTAAAAATTTAATTTTTGGGGGAAAATGTAATTCTTACATATATTTTCACAGTTGTATTCATCAGCACATTTGCAAACAATTATCTCAGCTTTGGAAGTTTTTAAACTAGTACTAGGACTTGACAAGAACATGGGTTTCTTTTCCTGAAGATTCATTTCTCCTCTGGCTTACTACATGACTGTTGAAAGTTTGTGGAATACCATATGGAATACATTTTAAAACTAACTTTGAAACTTAACGTATTTATACTGATAGACAACAAACCAATACTACACAACACAATACTTGATTGCAGAGATTCTATAAGATACATTGTGCACTTATTAAAAAATTCATTCACTTCAAATACAGGTGCAAAGCAGTAATTAATATTTTAATTCTACACTGTAGTAGCAWTCATGTATACATAAACCATCACTTTTTCTACCAACAAAATCAAACAGCATTTTGGGTAGCATAATGATTACACTAAAGTATGACAAATGCAATGCCAACTGAAGACAGTTTCTAAAACAAAGTACTTAGTCTATTAATATAAAAGCCATGTAAAAATATGACATCAATGCTACTGTAGATCTGAGAGCTTTCAAAATACAGTGTTTTTTGGTGTTGCTGTTTTGTTTTTTTTTTTTTTTTTTAAGGTTACAGAATTGGCAGTAACAAACTCAACAATATCACTACATTTATTTTACATCCTCAACAGCTTTTGGAGAAAGCCACTGGGTCAGCTCTGTGACCTAAATATTGACACTGCAGATGACTATATATCCCTCGAGTCCTAAGCACTACTTGGTCCTATTCTCCCAGCTAAGAACATTCATCCCTAATGATCAAGCCCTCCATCCAGACCTCTGGTTGTTAACAAAGACTGTCTCTGACCAACAGCACATAATTACACTGCAGTGCAAAGATATGGCTTTCTCTAAAAATTATATAGTATTAAATTAAAAAAAACCAAACAAAGAACTCCACAAGACACTCAAAAAATCATTCTTGAGTTCACCACTACATTTATGCAATCAAATAGAGTATATAATTAGTCATACTGTAGTAGAACAAGAAAAAGACCTTTAATTCACTTGAAAAATTAGCAGACTGGAAGATTTCTTCATTGCATTACACAAACTTCCCTGAGATTTTTACATAAATTATGTTTAGTCTACTAYATATTTGAAACCAGTGAGCTACTGAGTGTCATATACTGCAAATTTTACATAATTCCTGCATATGTTATCCAGCTAAAATGCTGTCTTGATGCTTTAAAGCTTTATCTCCTTTGTTACAAAAAATCACGTACACATAACTGAGACTACTAATGCAAAGACAGTTTTTGCACAAGATTTCAAATCCTCAAAGCAACGTACAGAAATTGACAAAACATGTTAAGTTGAACAAAGCACTTCGAAGTTTTTTGCAGCTTAAAAACTGACTGTGAAATTACTTTGAAAAATCATCTATGCAAATGCTCGGTGGCAAAAACACGAACAGAAATAGTTTTAAATGGGCAGAGAGAAGGCTGACGATGCTCTCCCTATATAGCACTATCTCATATTATAAAATAGTAATTTTATAGGAGTGACTGTGGGAGAGAAACATCACAGTGGTAAAAAAATACTGCTATACTGGCACTATGTTACACTAAATAAGGATTGTTTGGTTTGGTTTTTTGGTTTGGGTTTTCTTTTTTTTAGTTTTTTCAAAAGTTGAGGTTCATCAACTTCTGATAAGATGGATGTAATTTGTATTAATAACAAATATTAAGGAGGCTCTACAGTGAAAGTAASCTCTGTTTCATTAACTCACTGTCACAAATGTTAAAAATGAACACTTCATTTTAAATATAAATCTGGATGTCAGGTCAGTTTGCCAAGCTGTATATCCCCTTAACTGAACTTCTCTCAGCAGAAGTCCAAGAAGAACAAGCATTCTGCTTTGCAAACAATAGTGCTTRAGTAAAAACAAACAAACAAACAAGATTATTTGAACTAAAAATAAACAAACCCTGCAATTATACTGCTTTGAGATATGAGATTATCCCCAAGTTTTATGCCTCAAGGCAAAACCGAAGCATTCTCTTGTGTAAAAATTCTTGTTACTTATTTCAAAAGCTGAATTATACAGCATTCATGTAGCTCTGATCTCCTTCCAGTTCTCGGTAACTGGAATCACATCCTTGCCTCCGCTGAGTGCGGAGCAATTGCACTTGTAATTCCTCCTTCCAAATAGTCTCATGTTGGGAATTACCACAGAAAGAAATATGCTTGGGCCACTTCARTACAGAACAGGCTTGCTGTGGTTGTCACTGGCCATATCAGATACTGAGTTGTAAGCATTCCTTCTGTGTGCTGGAAGGAAGATATTAAGATGATCATCTTAACAGCAAAGTGAGGAATTGTGAAAGTGAGGGCATTTTCTAGATTATTAGTCCTGCTTTGAAAGTTCTGATTCATAGATACGGCATGAAAACTACAAAGATGGAATGAAAAAAAAGAGCAGCATTTAAAAGCAGTATGTTTAGCTTTTCCTTATTTAAACTGAAGACACTGCCTTGTGTAAAATGAATTCACTTCTATGTGTTATCACTGTATCTTCAATTACATAAAGGCAATCTAATATTCAACAAGAGAAGAGTAAGAAAAAAAGGATAACATCTTTGCTTTTTCACTTTTAAATTAAAATTTTTGCATGGATTAGTAAATTTTCTGTCTCTCCCAATWAAGCACAATTTGCTTCCTTTCCCTCAATATACTTACAGTACATCACACAGCCTATTACATCTCTTTGGATATACTGCTGGCTGATAACTGATTCAGACAGGCACAGCAAACCACTTCTGTTTTGTTACACAGAGGAGCCAGTTCTGCATCAACAATGAAAATATCATGAAACTGTATTAACAGACAAAAGTCTTCGTGCAACACACAAAACAGGGTGCCAATTCACTATAAACTCACTGTAAAAGCATTTTGAGAAGTATTTTCTGGGCATCTCCATTTCAACACAGAAATACACTGGGTTTTTATCTCTTAGTTTCAYGACATTTTAAGTCACCTCTTTTTTGTCTTGCCAAGGTAAAGAATGGTGTTGCTGAATGACCGACCACCCATCATTTAATTTAGAAAAATAATTTCTTTCCCCATTGAGAATTTCAGCATGTTCTCATAGTAACAAATATATCCTGATAAAAAAGCCCTAGCAGGATTCCTCAGTATGCAGATTGAGATAGGGTATTTGCCACACAGATTTTACGTCCAGCAAGGATAAGATGTGTGCACATGTGTACATATGTCAAATATACAGCTGACCAAGTACATTTTGTTATGCATTCCAACTCATCCTCTGAAGGAGGGACAGTTTTCTCATCCACCCATGTTTTCCCTTATATGATCCACTCGCTGAGCAAGATCCCGAAAAGTGGGGCGCTGGGCAACATTATTGTTCCAGCATTCTTTCATGATGGCATAAATCTGGAGAAGAAAAAAGAAAATTTGTAGCAGATAAACAGATACCATACATATTTATTTTAAACTGGAGTAAAGAACATTCAGTTTAACTTTATGCTTCCAAACAACAGCTGCAAAGGAGTGTGCCTAAGCTCTTGGTTACACCCTCTTGGTTTGTCTGCTTAATCCCAGTGACAGCAAGAACCTRGGATGGCTGGCCCTGCAAAAGTTCTTACTATAAAAAATATTTTTAGTTAAAAGTTAACAGGAAAATTCACTCAGTTGTTTTTTTTAAATTTTTACAAGACTTATGTTATTTTGCTAAGGTTTTTTTTCTTGCTCTTTTTTTTTGGAAAAGTTCAAAAATGATTTAACATGACAATGAATGACCTGAATCAGATATACAAAGACTGTAATTCTAACTAAGGCTTCCCCTGCAAAGTTAACATATATTTCTCCACATTTGTATATTAAATTCTTACTTACTGCTCGATTATAATCAGAATAAGCAAAAAAAAGTTACTGTGCAAACTTTGAACCAACTTTGAAAAATATTTCCCCTACAACAGTTACACGACAACAGTTTTCTTTTTGCCCAGAGATGTACCTAATACCTGGTCTCATACAACTTGCCAAGCTTTTCACCTGTACTCTTCTCATTAATTCAATCCAGACTGTTATTACCAATTTTTCATACTTTAAACAGTTTTTCACATGTTGCTTAAGAACAATCTGTACAGCTACCAGGAAAAAAAGTAGAAACTGTTCCGTATCCTTCAGCAAATTTGAAACAATTGCATTGACCAAGCTGCTTTAGAACCAAGTCTCAAGCAGCTTGTAAGCTGCAAGATAAGCTGCTGTGAACTACAGGAAGATTTATTATCTGTGATGACTGGCCTTTCAGGATTAAAAGGGGATGAGTACAGTTTGTGACACAGAGACATTTCCACCTTGCTTTGATATCTGGAGAAATGTCATGCACTGAAACCTTTGGGTAACTTAAAATACAGTTTCAATAAAACAGATTATGTACTATCTTATACGTATGACATTCAGGTTATCTACAAACAGCCAAACCTTTGCAATTCAACAGTTGTTGTACTGGTACATAATATGCAAGAAAGGTCCTTCAAAGATTTCTCTTTCTGTTCTCTATACATTCTTTCTTCCCCTGTGGCTGCCTGAGTCACTTGTACCATTCTTTCTCCCCTCTATTAAACCACTTGACCCTGATGTTTTCTCTTCCGCCAGTTTTGAACGGATTATCTCTTGACTTATTACCAAGTGTGCTTGACTTTAAAAGGATGCAGCAATTAATCTGAGCTGGAAACTACATATATAAAAAATAACAACCCACAACTGATTTACTTCCTTTTTTTCGTTACTGATTCACCTACGCAGCCCARCCAGGTCACTTTGACTGAACCTGGCTTTGTGCACCCTGCTCTGAAGAACAGAACATTACGAGACTTAGAAGTGGTATGAAAGTATTTTTTAAAGCATCTGGCGTATAAGTAAAACCAAAAGAACACTGAATTAATTTTTGTGCTCTGAGGACAGCCTTACTATAGTATCTACAAAGAACATGAATACAAATCATATAAATCTGAAGACCCCAAACATAGAAAATCTGATTCATATACTCAACTGTGCCTACAGTCTGCAAGTTGAAAATGCTTGACAGTGAATAATAGACATCATAAACATGAGCCTTCCACATTTGAGAAGGGAACAGTAACAGAAAGGCAATAATCAAAATAAGAAGCTCTTTAAATCCTGGAATTAAATGTGAAAAACCTTAGGTAGATATTAAGATATTTTTGCTAAATATTACAGATTTCAAAAGAATCCAAAGTTTACATTGAATGAGAATCTCTACATGGGACTTACATGGAACAAGTCCCATGTACTAATCTTGTTGCCCTAATACAGGTATCTTTTTGAAATAGAAGTGTGAGTGCCCAAGTACAGCAGGCAGTCATAATAGTCCCACTTCATTATTCAGCAAGACTACAGTCTGGGCTCCTAAGGTAGTACAAGCTAAAGAATCAGAAAAAAAATKATTATACTCATCACAAAACTGACAAAATAACAGCACAGCCATTCCACCTGAATAAATCATGGTCCACGCAGAACAAAATACAAGTTTTGCATTTACAGGTACTCATCCCAACTGAGCACCCTTCACACTATAGTCATATTTTAACACAGGACTTCACCTCGTCAGGGCATCCATCTGGTCTTGGCAGTCGTCCATTATTCTTCAAAAGCTCTATCAAATGAAATACAATCATCTGCCCCTGTTTGTCATTGCCAATCATGCGCATGAATTCCTGAAACAAAAGGCCAACTGTAATACAAAATCTTCAGAGGAAAAAAAGATGCTGCAATATTCTTACCAAGCAAAAATTCTTTATAAGAATAAATTTAATAGTACATAACACTGATGGAATTATAAGTTAAATCTCCAGAGAATATATCAGTAATTGCAGATTTTTTTGTGTGCAAAATGGAATAATGATCTAGAATAGAATTGAATGATACACACACAAATYTAAACCACAAAATGAAAAATCTTTTAAAATGTTGATCATCATCTGATTATTTGGCTACCCTGGATAAAGGGAAGGCTGAGGTTTTCAATTACTTCTATCTGAGTAAGGCTGAGTCATCAAGGGCAAGTGCCCCAGGCACGCTGCTCAAGTTGAGAAAGGCAAATGGAGGGAATGAGAGGATGAAGACCCTAAACCCACCATAGGAGAGGGTCATGTTCACAACCATCTAAGGAACCTGAATGTGCAGAAGTCTGTACRATCTGATGAAATTTATTCAAGGGTCCTGAGGGAGATGGCAGATGAAGTTGTTAATRCAAAGTCTGTGATGACTGGAAAAAGGGAAAGATAACCCTGACTTTTAAAAAGGGCAAAGYGGAAGACACAGTGGACTACAAGATAGTCAGTCTCACCTCGGCCACGCAAGACCATGGAGCCAATTTTCCTGCACACCATGCTAAGCCATATGGAAAACAAGGAAATAACTGGAAACAGACAACATGGTTTTACTAAGGGCACAAATTTATGCTTGAGAAATCTAGCGACCATCTATGATGGAGCAACCTAGCAAAGTTCATCACTGTCCCACATGACATCCTTGTCTCTAAATGGGAGAGACATGGATTTGAGGGATGACTCAGTGGATAAAGAACTGTCTGGAAGGCGGTGCTCCACGTTGTGGTCCATGGCTCACTGTCCAGGGGGACAGCAGTGACAGGTGGTGTCCCTCAGGGGTCAGTACCAGGGCTGAACCTGTTCAACATCTTTGTAGGAGACATGGACAGTGGGACTGAGAGCACCCTGAGCACATTCACTGACCACAGCCTTTGTGGTGCAGCCAGCACCCTGCAGGGAAGGGAAGCCATCCAGAGGGACCTGGACAGGCTGAGAGCTGGGCTCATGCAGCCTCACGATGTTCAGCATGGAGAAACACAAGGTTCTACACCTGGGTCATGGCAATCCCTGACACACCTGCGGGTTGGGATTGAAAGCAGCCCTGTGGAGCACTTGGGGCTGATGGCTGACTAAAAACTCAGCGTGATCCAGCCATGTGCATCCTCAGCCCAGAGAGCCAAACATGTCCTGGGCTGCATCCAAAGCAGTGTGGGCAGCAGGGCCAGGGAGGGGATTCTGCCCCTCTGCCCTGCTCTGGTCACATCCCACCTGCAGGGCTGCATCAGCTCTGGGGTCCCAGCACAGGAGGAACATGGATGGACCTGTTGGAGCAAGTCCAGAGGAGGGCATGAGGTTGATAAGAAGACTGGAGCACTTTCCTTATGAAGACTGAGGAAGTTGGGCCTGCCTGGAGAAGAGAAGGTTGTGTGGAGACCTCACAGCAACTTCCACTATCTGAAGGAGGCCTGCAGGGAAGGTGGGAGAGGGACTCTTCGTAAGGAATAGCAGTGATAGGAAAAGGAGTAATGGGTGCAAACTGAAAGGCTGGATATTAGGAAGAAATTCTTTACTGTGAGGGTGGTGAGACACTGGAACAGACTGCCCAGAGAAGCTGTGGCTGCCCSTGGATCCTGGAAGTATTCAAGGCTGGGCTGGACAGGGCTCTGAGTAACCTGGTCCAGTGGGAGGTGTCCCTGCCCGTGGCAGCAGGGACAGGGACTAGATGATCTTTAAGGTCCCTTCCAACCCATAGCATTCTAAGCTTCTGTGATTAATTAGTTTTAAAAGGATGAAACTCACAGCTGATTCTAAACAGCTCTCTGAAACATTAAAATAGCCTAATGCTTTGAAAAATGCCAAATAGAAAAAAGATATTATCATGCTGATGTATAAAAAATGGTTAGCAGGAMTAATCAGTGACTAGACAGCAGAAAAATGAGTATAATTAAAGCCAGCAAAAACTGGCTTAGATAAACCTTGCTGCCCAAAAAATTGAAATAACCCAAAAAGCACATTAAAAGTCACTCAGACWGCCAGACATCAAAAGTAAATGAGGATGTGCTATTAACTGAAATAAATTTCTAAGCACAACATAAAGGACATTTTTTTCTTCCAATACTACAAAATTTCTTTAATGATCCTTGACATGAAAGTGTGAAACATCCATTGGTTGAATGTGCAAATAGCCAAGTTGAGAAAACAATGTATAATTATAAAGACTATGAGAYTGAACAGACCACTTTGGTTAAATTTACCAAATTACCTTTTCTTGATACAGACCAACCTGATGAAGTGGTGAATRCACACAGAGAATTGATTCACTGAAAGAATAGTCCACCTGTGCTCATAACTTACTCTATCACTTTTCATTTCATAATACTTATGAAGAACTCTAGGTGTCTGCAACATTTATGTTCTTATGCTGGAAGAGTTGTCCTGAGTTCTTCCTTGATACCTCTGATAGCTCATTGTATGGAATTAGTTAAAAGGCCAGTGCAGAGTTATCATCCAAGGGCATTTTTGCATATCATCACTTCTCAGCCCTCAAAACTACATTTTCCACTGACACTCTGGCCAAGGGTTGCTCCTAAATTTGGAGCAACATTAAAAATAAAGGTCATGCAATGAAATGGTTGCATCTGGCATAACCCTTCACAAAGGATGGGAAAGAACAACTTTAAGATATTTTAAATTTTTTTTTTCAATTAGAAGTTACAGAATGGATAAGATATACACAGAATATGAAGTAATTTTCAGATCATCTTTCCTTCTTATGGCTTGATACCAGTATCTTTTATTTACTGCTTCAGACTGGATGCTGTCTTAAAAACACTAAGGTATCTCCAGAAAAGTATCAGTAAACATCAAACTATTGAGATAAACAACAATCTAGAAAATTTAAATTAACAGATTCTCTGAGATTCATTAACTATATACTTACAGCTGGTGGGCTTTTGCTTTTGTCAATATAGGTGAAGAGTTCATACAAGACTACACCAAAGCTCCACACATCTGAGGCCACAGARAATTTGCTTTCTGTCAGAGATTCTGGAGCGTACCTGCAACACACAGTACAAGGGAAATTGCTCTCTGCAACGTGTGTCATTTTGATTTTGAAAACATTTGTCTTAGTAAGACAGATTAGTTTTTCATGGTATTAGCATGTTCCCATTTCCTTTCAGTATCTTCAATTAATAACCACTCCTCTGATAATAGTTGATTGGTTTTGAAAACCAAATCCACCTGAAACAAATGCATAGTGATATCACTTGATTATAGTGGTAACTACAATCAAGTTTTATTTTTTTTCCAACAAGGTTGTAGCTGTATTTATTTGTAGTGCAAGTAAACAAGAACTTGTTGTGATAAGACATGCAAAGAAAGACAATTATAGCCTTCCATCACTTTCAGTGAGCCTTAAACTGGCACTTCTGGAACTAAACTGTGCATCTCCAATAACATCTACTAAGATGCTATTTTGTATCATTTATTCTTTAGGTAAACATCCCTTAGTTAGAATTAAAATACAGACTAAAATCACATGTATGGAAYGGCATTTTCTCTTGGGGTGTATCCAACAGATCTCAGCTGAAAGATATGAATGACCAGTGTTTAGGGAACTAGAAGGCCTAAAAATTTGAAATCATCCAGGTGAATGGGCCATTTTAGACTTCCTTTATCTCTGAACATGTTTTCTGTTGGACACTATTTCCTTTAAATAAGTATTTTTTGGGTTTTTTTTTGGTTTTTTTTTTTTTTTTTTTTTTTTAATATGTTGAAAACTCATAGATGCTACTCTGTGAAATGAAATATCATGCATATGACCTTCACAGTGCTGGAAAACTGATGTGGAGCTTGCAAGTAGGAGTTCCACAACATGCAAAATGAACTGGCTGAAATGGCAAAAACTGAAAACATGCTATGATTTCACATAGCAAAAGAAGACTTACCAAAATATAGGACTTTCACCAGGTTCTTTCACTTTGTAGTATTCTTTGTCCTGTGGCAAGACTTTTGTCAGTCCAAAATCTCCRATTTTAACTCTGTTCTCATTCTCCACCAAGATATTTCTTGTTGCTAGATCCCGGTGAACATATCTTTTTGTACCCAGATACTCCATGCCCTAGGTGTAGAGGTTACAGTCAGAACAGGAAAAGAGTTATTTTTACCACGACATAACTGCACTTTCCCTAAGAGGATGAATTAACCTCGAAATAAAAACCAAAACTAGGTCTGTCATCTCTGAGGAGTTAATTTTTCCAGGTTCAGGGACTTCCCTTAACTGGAGGGAGATAGACTGAGCACCTGTCAGAACCAAGTATTTTTGGATTATGCTGCTGGATAAATGCTACAGCTCCTTCCCGTGCCCAAATGCAATTGGCTGGTGATATGCAGAAGGAAAAAATCTGGGTTAATCTACACAATCCAGAGTATATGAGAAGACTGTCCAATCTATCCATGTCATTTATGCTTTTTTCCTTCATTTTCTGCAYTGACTTTCCTAATTGCTTCCACGAAACTTTGTATTATGATTTTTTGAATTTGACAATTACTCACTTATTTCCAATTGTRTGCCTTGTTTCTCTTTTGTGTGGACCATTATTCACCAATACAGTGCTGCTTATTTTTTACAGACTGCTGTAACAAAATAATGGTCTGAAGCCACGTTGTCTTTTGTTGCTGATGATCCCTTCTTACCAATGCACCTAATTACTTTCACTAACCATGAAATCTGGAAGAAGCCAATATGTGTAGTGACATTACTAAAACAAGACTGTCTTGCTTAGACAGCAATAAATGGAGAACTGAAAGTGATSCTGCACAATGTCAAGAGATTCCCAAGAGATTCTCGTATGTGAAAGGAATCATAAAGCAAGTTGTCAGTTTCATAGTTTTATAAGAAAGCGTATCACCCCTTCAACACAATGGAAGAGTTAGATTACACTAATAGCATTGGTAATCTGAAAAGTTCTGAAAAGCAGTTATACTAGTCTTGCCAAAAGGCTTATTTCTCTCTCTCTCGCTATATATTTTGAGTTTTTTTAATGTGAGAAACCTCAGAGTTTGRCTACGAAATACAATCTTTCTCTCAGATTCTAGTACCTCCCAGTACCATTGGGTGGCATTGCTGYTCTGTCACAGCTCATTCCAAAGCTGTTAAAAAATGCCCCATTCCTCATTGCCAGCTTATTCACTGCCATAAATACCAAACTTAACTTCTTCAAAGTGAGGCTTCTGTGTTTCTGGTACAAGTAGCCTATGATAATGCTACAGCTTTTTCTTGCTATGATGTATTATTCTGAAAACAGCCAAAAAGTTTGATGATAGTAACTTTTCAGTTAGTCTGGAAAACACCTAAGAGAGATCTTTAATTGAAATAAAGCAAATTCTAATCATAATCCTGTGGCACTTAAATCCACAGAGTTTAAATGTGATTTCAAAAGTTTCTGTCTTTAAAACTGGGTCCACCAGCAAGGATACCTGAAACACTTCAAACATTAAAAGAAAGAAAGCCCTTTCCCAGTATAGYTGCAAGGAACCAAAACACAGTAAACAACCAAACACACTGATCTTAACCATCAGGTAATGGATGTGCCTTGATTTCTCTTACACACTTCAGAGGAGAGCAGCAAGGCAGAGGCAGAAAGGTTTTTGATCAAACCCCCCCAAAGATTACAGACTGACAGAAACGCACAGCAGAAAGAAGAGATTTAAGATGCTGAAAGAGCAAACGTTGCAAGAAAAGCAAAACCAGCTGWAAAGGGTAACATGATCAGCTAAAAAAAGAAAAAGCATCCAGGTTCCATTTTCACAGTACCAGGTACTCACTGTGTTWAAGTTGTT
Source organism: Alauda arvensis (assembly GCA_902810485.1). Classification (NCBI taxonomy): domain Eukaryota; kingdom Metazoa; phylum Chordata; class Aves; order Passeriformes; family Alaudidae; genus Alauda; species Alauda arvensis. Next base: position 131,407 of record CADDXX010000311.1, on the reverse strand, counting down.
TTGTAGTAACAGAATGCCACAGATTAAAGTGAAATCTTAAAGCAATCAATATAACTTCTATTCTGCAGATCATACAGCAACAACACTCCAAAGTAAGGCACATACACTTTAACTCCTAGATTTTGCTTTCCTTAGAAGTGAAGGTATTTCTTTAAGAGCAAGTTCYATGGAGATTTCCCACATTTTCATATTGTTTGTCCCCACAGTTTGTCATTATCAAAGCAGGATGTCTTCCCACTTTAGTATCTGTAGGATGCATATTTCAGTTCCTTTTCTCTTGGGTGGTGCTTGGTTCTTAGGAAGAAATGATCTCATCTGTTATTTTGATTTCTCACCATCCTGAAGACCTCTAGTATTGTGGAAGTTCTTTCATATATGTGTATGTACACACACACTATGAATGTAAACACCTTTTTTCTTTGTAGTTTCTGAATACAGTTCCTTTCCCRAAGATTTCTGCCATATTTGCACAGCCAGCAAAGGCCAAAATCCACCTTCCAGTCCTCCCAATGACCCACCTCAGACAAGGGTCCTGAGACATATTGCCACTATCATTTCACCAGGCTTTGAATGAAAGCCTGATGACTTCTACATGCTTTGCAGTTTCTTATGAGAGTGCACAATGCCAGCACCTTGAGGTCACAGGCTGAGACAGACACACAGGCAAGTGTCTGCAGCCTCTCTGTGTTCAAAAATCCATGCTGCATCTTACTTTATGAAAGATCTGGTCACTGCCCTCATAGATGGTGCTGAGWGTTAAGACTCTTACAAGTCTCTGCTTGAACAAAGATTGTTTATAGTGACTTTCCAGSATAACAACAGTAATTTTGTTGCAGAAATATGTATGAGATAAAGTATGAGATAATTTCTTAGGTCTGTTACCAGCAAATGACTTGTTTTGGAGACACAGATGAGAGAGCACTTCAGCCCTCTGAAGTGGRTGGTCACCTGTTCAATCCTTTCTCTCTGTGAAGAGACTGATACTTGCCATAGACCTGCTAGCATTTCTTGTTCTCCCACATTCTGCAGTGTTTGCCCATCAAGGAGCTTCTCCYGGAGACTCTCCACAGTGCTGTGCTTCAGTGAAGCACATGACCAGGTGAAAAAAGCTGTTAAGAGTGCAGTATTTCTCATATATGCAAGAAGTTCAGCAGATAAAAGATTAGTCTAGTTTCAAGCAGAGAACCAGCAAGCTATTTTCACCACGAGAAAGTCTGAATGTCAGGAGAAGATCTTGGCTCTTGCAGAGACTCTCCCCTGATTTTTGTCAGACCTCTTCTGCTGATATTGCAGAAACTAAGTCTCAGGCTCTTAATGTGACAAGGCACAATTAACAGACATAAGAGTATCTGTGGGCAACATACCCTAAAAAATATCCTCATCCATCCTAGCATGATGGGGAAGCTGACAGAAGAGCTTGCCAAGCCACTCTCCATCATCTGTCATCAGTTCTGTCTCACTGGGGATATCCCAGTGTGACACCCATCCACAAAAAGGGCCAGAAGGGGCATCTGGGAAACTACAGACCAGTCAGCCTCAGCTCAGCGCCTGGCAAGGTTATGGAATAGATCATCTTGAGTGCCATCAGGATGTGGTGGGACAGCACCCACAGGATAGCCAAGGGCTCAGACCCAGCCAGAATGGATTAGGAGGGCAGGTCCTGCCTGGCCAACCTGATCTCCTTTTATGACCAGATGACCTGCCTTGGTGGATGTGGGAAAGGCTGTAGATGTTCTCTATTTGGACTTCAGCAAGGCCTTGGACACTGTCTCCCACAGCACACTCCTGGAAAAGCTGGCAGCCCATGTCTTGGACAGGAGCACCCTTTGCAGGGTTAAGAACTGGCTGGATTGCAGCCCCAGAGATGGTGGTGAATGGTGCTGCATCCAGGTGGCAGCCAGTCACCAGTGGTGTTCCTCAGGGGTCTGTGCTGCAGCCACTTCTCTCTAATGCCTTCACTAATGATCTGGATGAAGGGATCAAATATACCCTCAGTAAATTAATGGACAACACCAAGTTGGAGGGAAGTGTTGATCTGCTGGAGTGTAGGAGGGCTCTGCAGGAGGATCTGGGCAGGCTGGATTGGGCCAAGTCCAGTGGTATGAAGTTTAACAAGACCAAGTGCCAGGTCTTGCACTTYGTCCACAACAACCCCAGGCAGAGCTCTGGGGTGGGGTGGAGTGGCTGCACAGTGAACTCTTCCTGCCAGGCAGAAAGGGACCTGGGGGTGCTGGTGACAGCAGCTGAACATGGGCCAGGAAGTGCCCAGGTGGCCAAGAAGGCCAATGGCATCCTGGCCTGTACCAGCAATGGTGTGGCCAGCAGGAGCAGGGCAGGGATTGTCCTCCTGTATGGGGCACTGGTGAGGCTGCACCTTGAATCCTGTGTTCAGTTTTTGGCCCCTCAATTTAGGAAGGATGTTGAGCTGCTGGAGCATGTCCAGAGGATAACGGAGCTGGTGAAGGGTCTGGAGCTCGGGTCCTGTGAGGAGCAGCTGAGGAGGGTTGTTTAGCCAGGTGAAGAGGAGGATCAAGGGGGGACCTCACCACTCCCTACAACTCCCTGAAAGGAGGCTGTAGCCAAATGAGGGTTGAACTCTTTTCCCAGGCAACCAGCAACAGAACCAGAGGACACAGTCTCAAGCTGCATCAGGGGAGATTTAGGTTAGACATTAAGAACTTGTTCACAGAAAGAATGATTGGGCATTGGAATGGGATGCCCAGGGACGTGGGGAAGTCACTGTCTATGAAGATRTTTAAGGAAAGACTGGATGTGGCACTCAGTGCCATGGTCTGGTTGACAAGATGGTGTTTATTCATAGGKTGGACTCAGTGATCTCAAATGTCTTTTCTAGCCCAGCTGATTCTGAGATTAAGTAATCTTATGTAACCTACTGTTTCCATGTCTTTGATGTAGGTATTAGGAAAAGAAATTTTAAAATCTTTTGGGTACATGCTTTGAGGGAGTGTGGTTATTTTTTTTATTTTTGTCTCTCTCCCCCTCAATCAATTTTTTTTCTTTTTCAAAATTTCTAAATATGCAATGACATCTCAGGTGTCTCTAGTTTCTTATATCTAAAGCATAATTACAGAATAAAACTAGGGAAGACACAAGCCCTCTTATCAAGGAAAAGGAGATATCACAAGAAAGATCAGATGTTTGTACTGTTTTTCACTATTTTATGAAACATGTTTGATATAAAATAATTTATTACAGGCTTCAGTACTTCTAAGGCCCCTAGTTCTGCATACAGAAATCATGTATCTTTGCTCTTACCTACAGTTTAAAGTAAATTATTTAAGCATACATATGCTATTATGGTGCTTTTGTAACTGAATGTCAAATTTCTGAAAATTCCACTATAGAGTATCATGAACAGATTGCACAAGTGAGTATATTAATTCCTACAATATTTTATGTCAGGTCACCTTAGGGAGAAAAGAGAGTGTATTCTTCCTCAGTCAGCATACAGGCCAGTCTCAGCATCCTGTATCAAGATACCCAGAAGTTTTTCCAGCTCTTGACTACATGAATATATTACTCCCTTTTCTTGGGGTTATGTGGTGCTAGCAGCCCAACAGCATTATAGAAGGTACACCAAAACAACAAGTCATTGTTGGCTTGAGACAAATGGGATGAAAAAGGAGGCAAAACTTTGTTGAAAGAGGTATGTAATTTGAACTGTCCTACCTTGCATATCTGAGATGCATACAGCAAAAGCTTCTTGTGGTCCAGCCTCTCCTTGTGCTTCTGCAGATAGTCTCGTAAACTTCCATATGGTAAGTATTCCATAATTAATCTTAGATTCCTACGCCCTTTTACAGCAGTAACAAAAAACATAAATGTAATTTTTTCTGTAATTTTCCAAAGACGAGCTTTTAAACATAAGTATTTTAAAACATCTATCAGTAGCCGTAATACACAATGGACTTAATACAATTAATACAAATAAATTAATATTTATTAATTTATGATCTCTACATCACTATGCAATTTTTCTTTTACATTAATTAACTGCATTKCCTCAGAAAATGCCACTTACTGAAACTCAACAACAATGTGGATATGCCTGAAAAATTAATATATCACTAATCAACATTATTTCATCAATACTTCAGCTACTGTTGCTAAGGCAAAATAGAAGTCTGTATGTCTGAAGATGGAACTCGGAATGGCAAGTGACACCAACTTGTTACCAATGTTACCATCTTCCAAAACAAGTGCCTTTGATTTGTACTCTCTCAGTCCTGGTAGATTTAGGACAAGTCAGTGACTGTCAATAAAGACTTACCTCTCTGAATTTCTCAGTATGCATATTYAGGTTATTCAATACAGCACGTACCTGCACTGTAGCATACTCCTTTGTATTTAACGATGTTATCATGTTGCAGAGATTTAAGTATTTCAATTTCTCTTTCAAAGTCCCTAAGGTGCTCTTCTGTGCTGTGCTGCAGCTTTTTCACAGCAACCACCTCCCCAGTATTATCCTGCAGCGGGTCATACCGACACATCTCAACACTGCCAAAATTTCCCTAGGTCACAAATGGAAACACTTGGGAATTAAAAACAAGTCCACATTGTTCTCTCTTTGTGTTTCCTAGAGTATATGTTTGCTCATGTAGAGTGYAGTTTTTGTTCAGTGCTCACTGTACTAAGCAATGAGGTGATGTGATTAATTATTTAAGTGATATGCCATAAAACTTCCCTGAGAGAAAAAGTGCAAGACCAAGGGCTGCAAAAGAAATGTATTCCATGAAAGGAAGCARAATGAGAACAAGGAAGGAAGGTGATGTCCATCTATTCTCTCTCCTTTCACAAATTTGCACTTCTACTGGCATAATCCTTTTCCTGCACTTACATAAATCCCTTTGTCTTGGTTCTTAATTCTGCTCTGTTTCTTTTTGGCTCCTCTCTCATTTGTTTCAATGTTCTATCTCTTTCTTCATTTATATTTGTCTTTTGTCTTCTTTTATGCAACCATCACCTACCACTTCTCTCTAGGCTATGCTATCACAGTCAACAAGCAACCATCTACAAACAGAAGTAGCTCTGCTACTTCATTTTCAGTGCTTGAAGCCAAAGGAATACGTAACTAGCATTAAAAAAAAACCAAAAAAACCCACTACAAACCAAACCCAAAGAACCATTCTAGAAAAATACTACTTGGTACAGAAGATCTGCTAGCTGCACCTGGTCATCTGTCTAGGTATGCAAAGTTCAAGGTCTACGTGTATCTTGAAGACATTTATCTTCCTTTTGAATTTAGAGACTGTATATTTGGATTTCTCAGAATATGCAYACACAGAATCCCCCAATCCCACTAGTTCTGCATAAGACTGCTCCAGAGTGTTGTTAACTGARTATCAAGTKYGTGTGTATATATCTATCAATAYATATGTATRCATATATAAAATTTATGTCAGGCAGCTCTGCATTACTGAAAAATACTTTCACCTTTTGGTGAGACTGGATTCATTGTGGAGGTTTATTAATTTTCTTCTAAGAATATTGTCAAAGTGAAAAAAGAGCTAGGAAGAAACTGCACACATTACTCAGATATGACTGAAATYAGTAACTTCTAAAACAGAAGTTTCACTGTAAATAATGTCTATGGCGTCATCAAAGGATTATTGAAAACTATAGTTATTTCCTAAACTATTAGAGAATTTCGAAACATCTTACCTTGCCAAGTTGCTGTAAAAACTTAAGATGTCTTTCTTCAAAYTGTGTTGGGTCCCGATCTTCAAAAGCACCAGAAAATCCAAGTGCTCCAATTCTCATATTTGGCAACATATCATTTTCTGTCAACAGCTCATAATCTGAGAGGTAGRAGGAAGAAGGGGAGAAAGGGAACAGAAGGCACAGAGTAGGGAACAAGAGAAGGAAGAACCTTATTACAATCATGGCATGTTCTACTTTTGTTTGGCATACTTCAATCTCAGTAGAATATTGACAGCCACCTTTATTTCTATACAGTAATTTGCAGTCAAAAGACGTATTGCAAAAAGACATACTAAAAAGAAAGTGAACCAATAGGAATCAGGAATYTTTTTGATCCTGTTGTATCACAAACTCACCTGGAGTGAACAAACTATTCAAATCACGGATAATGGCTCTAAAAGAAGGCCTGAAATCTGGCTCATAATCCATGCAGTTGTTTATAAGATTTGCAAGTTCTGTCCAGTTGGGRGCAGGAAGCTGGTGCCTATCTTCATAAAACTGTAGTTTCTGAAATTAAGCAAATAAGTAATTTTATATTTTATAGCCATGAAGAGTTGCAGAAGCCTTAACATTCTCACCAGAGCGGCCAAAAATTAAAGCTCTAAACCTAGACTTGTAATCTCACCAAATGAACAKCTCACTGATTTTCATCAAAAGCAAGGCTGGTATAATTCAGAGTGATCAGTTCAGAAATCTCCAGCCAGTTACTGGTAGAAGATAAGAGGATAGAGAAAGATGAGAAAAATAGTGTCTCCTTTATTGGTGATGTCATAAATCCTCAACTGGATAGGTCCAGCAGAAAATTCTAGTGACCTGTGAACTGGCTGAATTCACAGTTGTGAAAAGCTTYGTGAATATTATGAAAGAATGTAGGACAACTTCTGAAATACTTCAATATCTATAAGCTAGGTCTAGGTAAACCTTGGAGATTATGGTAGGAGCTGATTAAAATATCTGAGAAATCAGATCAGGCTTTATGGGAAGGTTACAGTACCTTTACAAAAATAATACTACCAGTACTCTTGTAGCATAGTGAAGTATTCTTTTTGCTTCCAACTAAAGAAGATACATATGAATTAATATTTTTATGTAATATGTTTCCCCTACATCTCCTGCCCCTATCTGAGATAAAAGTTAACATTTCTAGGTTAGCTAAAATAATGGAATTGCTGCAACGCACAAAGTATTTAAGATGTTCAATAACAAGAATGCAAATTAAAATCCAGACACACCATTAGGAATACTTTTTGTTTAAAATGATACACTGCTGCAACAAAACAACAAAAATACCAACTAGATAATACTGACAATTCTGTACTTTGTCCCCCTAAAAATCAAAACAAACARCATAAAAACAAACTTCAAATCACCTCTTCTGGTTATTATCTACAAGTAAAAATGTCTTTTTCCTACACTGGTCATAGGCCACATCACTTTACAAGCTGATGTGGTTACAACAGCAGATGTTCTGAATTGGAAGTGTTCAAAGAACTGCTATGACTGTGGACCCAGTAATACTTACYCTTGAAGAATCCAGGGCACTCAGGGGTTTGTCTCCTCCACTGCAGATTTCCCACAAAGTGGTGCCAAAACTCCATTTGTCTGTAGCTAGACTTAGTTGTTTGGGATTCTCAATACATTCAGGAGGAACCCATGGTATTCTCTCAAGAAGAACTGTGTGATCACACAAAGGAAGCTTGTTAAGACAAATAACAAGACCAGAAAATTCTCTAACATATTTGATTTGGTAAAAATTACTTTAATATAGGTATTGCACTCTGCAATTTACTAGTAATACTTTTCCAAGTATTTGTTCCCATCAAGAAAATAAAGTTATGGGATATGGACAAAAATAAGAATAATATTTGTGAATCAGCGAGGAGATCCATCACTTTTATTGTAAAATAAGCCCAAAGGTATAAAATTGCCCTGAGATCATTTCCATGTAACATTTTTTCTCTGATTTCTCTATTTCCCCCAATCTTACCAAGACTTAATAGCTACCACAGGGAATCAAGACAGCAAAGAGTAAAAAGTACTTTGCTAGCTGCTGACGTATTATGGCACTGCAAAAGGCACCATGAAAAGGAATTTTACACTGTGTGATTTTTAAGCTATTGCTACTGACTGTAGTAACAAGTTAAAACATGAGACTGTACTGATTTGGATTTACAGCTCCTTAAAATGAGATCTCATAAGAATAATGTAAGCTTCACATTAAAACAGGGAGCATTTAAATGTTTACAGGCAAGTAATGACACTGCATTACTTATAGGCTGTTAGATACATTATTTCTTTAGACATTGATAAAAGTACCAAGTATGAAGTGTTTTTATTAAAAAGAAAGACCACAAAAAGAATAGTAAGATTACTTTCAGTCCATTAGCATAAAAACCTTGCACACACTTTTCCATTTAATTAATTTTGCTGTTTATAAAGCATTGGAACAGTCTCAACAGYGGATAATAACCCAGTATTTTTAACATCATCAAGTGGCTCCAAGTATTCACCAAGAAATGCACTGAAGATGCTTTTTAATTGCTGGTCCGCATTTTCAAAAGTGCATTTGGTTTCAGTTCTGAAAGTCCCTGCAAGCTATAAAAGACTTGATCATTTACAAGACACTAAGTTCAGCAGTTATCTGCAAATGTAACAGACTCTATTATATATTTACAATATAATATAACAATTGTACCACCAATGAAAAAGTGTTGAAAATGAGAACAGCAGGGAAAAAAGCTCACACAATTGAGAATTGTGGCTTTATTTCCTGTAGCTATTTGCTAATTAAAAATATACACTCAAAACTGCTTGTCTAGGACTGTAGAGACAATTACAAAATGACATATCAAGGGATTTACTATAGCCAAATTATTTTAGATGGTGGTCAGAAAAAAAAAACCCAATCCCAAACTTACTTTTCAAGGTACAAGCACTGAAAAAGAAAGCTGATGCAAAGACTTACTATCTCTTGGCAAAACTGTWATACTGATGCCAGGATCGCTGAGCTTTATAAATGGAAGGTTTCCAGACTTCCTGTCTTCCTCTCTGATAAGCAAGATGTTCTTTGCACAGACATTCCCATGAACAAGGCCTTTATCCTCCTGYAAACAGAAATGAATCTTTTACAAACTGACAAAAGAAGTGTTACTGTTGAAAATATATTTAAAAACAAATACTGTACAGCATGAGGGAAACACCAGCAAATAAAATGATTATGACAGATTAAGTYGATCAAACTCCAGGTACTTCATCAGTTTCTCTCAAAGTTACAGTTTTCAGYCAATTTTTGTTATCTTCCTGAAGTCTGAAACAATTTGACATGTGTTAACTCAGAGGAATACTCATCCATCCATTTAAAATTAATGTAAGAACATTTAAATTATGTTAAAGGAAAGACTTGTCTAGTCACATAAGAAGAATGCACTAGCAGAGTGAACAGTACAGTATTCTCCCCTCCTGGCAGTGGTTAACACTACCAGGAAATAGTTTACGTTCAACATCATGAGCTGAGGTGGGAAGTCCAGAAAGGACTGATTTGTGGGGGAGGTGGGGGGAAAGATTACTGCAAATCTGCTCATAATTCATGCTAAAACATAAAGCATTAAAAAAGAATGGACATTCAACTACACCTTGTGCAAGATACAAAATCTGTCTCTGGGCATCTACTAAATAGGTGGTATGTGGCCAACCCATTATCAAAACCCTCCAGAGTTTCAAAAATTCAGGTAATAGCTCAGCCTTTCTACACACATTAGTTGGAATCACTTGAATTTTGCCATTAACGAAACAGAACCACTTACCAGAAAATGCATGGCTAATGCCAACTGTTTGGCTACTTCCAGCTTCCACAAAATATTGATAATATTTTTGTTCTTTTTCAAATATGTGTCCAAGGATCCAAATTTTACATATTCTTGTACAAGGATRTCTGATTCATAATGATAAAAAGAGGAACAATTAAAACCAACAACAAATAATGACATTTCAGGACAGATTGGTAACTTTAGTACTGCTTTTTTTTTGATACCTTGTTGGTGGTCTAACTATAAATTTCAACTTCCGTGATATCTGAGTGATATCCACAATACTCTATGTTCCTTATACTTCTCTGGAGTGTGGAAGTTCACCTAATTTCTTCTCAAATGCGAAGTTACTAGATTTAATCTTATAGAGTTAATTATTTAATCTTTTACAGATTAGGTAAAATCCAGTGAGCATCTTTCCACCCTCACCTGAAAGGCACAACAATGTAACTGCTGATGAAGCATAGTTGTGTACAGCTCTATCAATGTGGTGAGTTGAATAACATTCAAGTTATTCATTTCACAGTTGTTCACAATCCATATTCTTACTGCTTTATTGACAAAAGATGCTTTGCTTGAAAACAGACAAGCATTTGCCCTAAAATTGTGTATCTACATATGACATATCCCTTCACACAGCCATCAAGCAACTCCAGAAACAAGAACTACTGCCTATATCACTTTCAACACAACAACTTCAAATCACTGAAGTGACTGAACCCTTGCCCTCAGCTGCAASATGCTCACATTGGAAACTACTGGTATTACATCTGTCTGTAACAAAYAAAAAGATTTTTTAACAAATTCATTTTAGACACAGCAAACTCTTTTTTTTTTTTTTTGCAATTATGTTAAGCAATTTTTATTGAATTTGTACATTAAGCGTGTAAATCACAGAATCAATAACAGCTACTCTTTCTACTCTTAGTAACTGCTTCTCCTTAAAATGTAGCAAGTCTCCTGCCTTCAGAAAGAGAATTGTTTCTAGAGGACAGCTACAATCTTAAATAAGTAACCACATACCTYTTTCAACAATCTCCTTTCAATCATAAACTGGATCTACCTGAAATTTTATCCACAGTCCCTGTGTGTGTCACAATGAATAAAATACAAAAAATCCCATGTGGTTGTTCTGACACAAGTTCTTGGCCAAACATAATGCTGTACTTTTTCCAGCCTTCTAAGAGAGGTAATTTCTGATTACAGAGGTCAATTCTGATTACTGAGTTCCCTGTCTCTGTTGGAAATTCTTTCTCACTAATGAAGGTTACCACCTACATAATATGCTCACTCAGTTGTCATAAAATTCTTCCTTTCATACAAACTTCTAATTACAGTAAAGAAAGGGTTTTGGGCAAACAGACATTTCAGCCTAAAGATTGAATGAAGAAGAAAAACTGTCAAAGTGAGATCCASCAGTCATATTTGAAGACAACACACATTAGCATATGACAATCATCCAAAATTAAGATTTCATTACAAGACAGTATAAATGTATTTCAGGTGTTCTTTAAAAAAATCTTATTAATACATAGCCACAAAGCTGTTAGCTAAACTGAAAAAACATTCAACTTTCACAGACAATAGAAAAATTTACTGCTGCTAAAATTTCCTACTGTGTTTGTTGAATTACCAGGACTTTATATTTTCGCAATGGGATTTCTAAACCAAACTTCCCAAAGTTATATTTGTGCTCTCAAAGTCAGTGCGGAAAAGGGTGGCAATGTCTGCTTCTAATCACAGTCAATGAGTATTTTTCTGGGTAGCACAGTACCTCCCTTTCTAGCTAACCACAGCTGATACAACGTAGGGCTGCAATTTTTCTGGCACTTSAAAAGCTCATTCCAGAGGTGCAGCAAAACTGATGTCAGATAGAACAAACATGACAGAGTCATTTACAGAGGTTACTGTTCACACTGACTGTACTTTAAACAATTTTTCCCTATTCTTTGCTTTTACTATTAACTAGTTCTCAGATACCATGACTAATACTGCTGCAACATSAACATGCACTAGGTGTCCAGCTGGCATTGAACTTGCATTGTTTTGTTTTTTCCCTGATTTTACCCAAAAACAATGTCAAACTCTATTAGAGATGTATAAAAATTGGTATAAAAAGATGATTAATTTCTACTTACTCTCTTCTCCACAGACRCAGACACCATAATTTAACACCAAATGTTTGTAAGACAGCTGGCTCATCATACTTGCTGCTTCAAAAAAGGACTTTTTGGAAGGGCAGGGAGAGATCAACAAAGAAAATRTATCAGTGAAAACAAAGCCCCAGGATTCTAATAAATTTACTAAAACAATTTTTTTTAATATTTCAACTATCTCTTTGCAAAGACCCWATGTAACATTTTATATTGTTTGTTATTGGTTTGTGTTTGGCAACYGTTTCTTGTTTGGTTGGTTTTTGCTTCAGTTTTTTGGTTGTGGAGGGTTTTTTCTAATTTTCTTTTTCTAAATAACTGATTGTACACATTCCAATTAAGTTAACAAGCTCTTTTTCTCTGTGGGCAATTATATCTCAACATTTAAAAAATAATATTTTCTTTTTCAGTGTCAGTTACCTAGGTAAAGTAAACTGAAGGCAAATTCATCATACACTATTCACTTTCTAATTTATTCTACCATAATTCACTATYGAGTTTCCAATTTATTTCTTTGTAGCACATTATTAAGTTAAAAGACAAAAAGTATTATGTAATTAATCCACTACTGCAAGACCTTTCTCAACTTTGTCAGGAAGGTTTCAAATGCTTTTATTGCTTTCTTTATTTTTTTATTCTGTTCAGTGGCATTTCCACCTGCACTTGCTTGTGTACTGATTATTTACCCAACAAACTGAAGTGAAAACGAGACCATTTTCCTTCGAGTGACTATATTTTTATTTCTATACTTTATTTTAGTAACCGATTCATGCTTAACTTTAGAACATAAATGTTACCCATATTATTAAAATTATAATTTTTTAATTTGTTTTCAACAGATTAACGTGCATGCCTACACTGTATATGAATACCAGCCATCYGAAATGTCTCTTCTTTTTTTACTTTTACTTTCATATAGATTTATTTTACATAATTGAAAACTTCACTAAATAGTGTACTGGTTTTCTTGGCTTGCTGTAAACATAGCTAGATAATTGGAAATTTTTTAAAATTACACACATAAACAATAAGCAGGATATGAAGTTACATTAATATAATAAACACTACTACAATCTTGTGAAAATCTTTAAAACTAAATTCTCACATAACCAAGTGGACTTGGTTACACTACCAGTTTATTAGTTTTTGCACAAAAGCATTTCAGGTCTACAAAAAGCTTCACTCAAAAGTAGGAAGGCTCAGTGATTACGGGTGAATCCATGAATGGCACRTTTTTCTCATAAATAAATACTTCTYGTTACTKATTTTACTGGAAAATSCAAAGACAGTCCACCCAGAGAAAGTGTTTTTCCACAAATGGTGGTCCCTTGTCTGTAAATAATGAATTTACTGGTTAAGACAATCCTTATGGTGACCATACCACCCCTCCTCTGGTACTTTAATTGTATAAATGACATGTTCTCCAGTTCTCAGTGRGTAGCTCTGAATTCTCTCACAGGTGGTGGGAACAGGGGAAATAAAGTACATAGCTGTACTTTCCAAAGYCAGTCTCAAATCCATAGTCTAAGCATGAGCTTGTTTCAGCACACAACCCTCTACACCGTATAACAAATACCTATTTATGAAGTAAATGGGTAATGCTCAAAAAAACAAGAGTAATGCTCGACATAACATGGACAAATTTTATATAGCAGTCAACAATCACACCAACCTCAGAGTAGTTTCTGTGCACTTTATCCAACACCTTTAAAAGAACTTCAGTTTGATGGAGCTGGCCATAGTCTCCCACTTCTTTCCTTATACCCTTGAAAATCTTAGTAAATGTGCCCTGTCCAAGACTCTCCTCCTAAAGGAAGGAAGGATACAGACACAAAAAACCCTCAGAAATATCTGCCTGTTTTAAAAGACATCTTAAAAAAAMCACTCCTGCATAAGCATATGCAAGTCTTTAGAGGTGTGTTGGCTGTAGAGTGTAGCTGAGAAGGAAAGGAAGCAACTATATCAGAAACCTAAATCGTGCTTGTTTTTTATTGACTACTCAAGGACCTCAGAAAATATCTTGCTGCAAGAACYAGAGAGGAAGCCATTCCATGAAATATGTGTATAGGCAGCTCTAGAACAATATGGACATTCTCTAGAACACTGCTACTGAAGTCAAAAGGATGCTTCTTAATCATTAAAAAATAGTTATTTGCATTACTGGAAAATAAAATAAATTCTTTTCCATAACTCTAACAAAAGATTACAGCAAAATATCCTAGCTTAGATAAGACTCTTTTAAACACATACTGAGGTTTTTAAAGCTTGGTACATACTAAACCCAACATTTGCAGTGGTAAAAAGAAACTGATGGACTTACGAATATCAAGTCCTCATTACGGATTTTGTGAAAGACCATCTGATTGACATTATTGTGTCTCTGCAGTGTAGGAGAGGAAGGTACATCAGAAACACTATTGCTTCTGAAGACTAGGAGATTCGATTTATCTGGGAGAAGAAAGAAGGAAAGGAAAACCAAAGTAAATTTGTAAAATACAAAATTAAACCAATATCATTTCAGAAGGATTATTAATGTTGTATTACTTCAACACAAACAAGATATCATCTTGAGATTCGGTATTTAAAAAGCCACACAGTATTTAATTTAAATCTAGGTCTTACATTCTCTAATCAGCAAAATCATCTAAGTTCACTCATGMGTTTTATATTTTTAAGTATTCCTACTTTTGACAAACATTGTGAAAATATCCCTACCTCCTTTCACATTTTAACTGCTGCACTATTTGTTTTAACAATTGGGGATGGAAAAGAGGAYGTAAATTATTTTCTTTTATAATTAAAAAGTAGAGCAAGTCTGATAATAACACTAAATCTGAAAAGTATGTCTTTGTGGGTATTTGCTCACATCCATTATTATATTCATTCAATAATTCATCATTCTGATGCATAAACATTTTTTATTTCAATGGAATAATGTTACAAAATTATTCTCTACAATGTGAATACATATTTACTTGTTATATCTTTTCTAAGGTTTTGAATCTACTGGCTATTTTCAATCAAATTTGAGAGAAGCTGTATCATACAGTCTGTTCTGGCAAGTTTGTCCTTAAATAGGAACTTTGATAGAGACAAAGACTAATATTAACTGTATGTAGTACTACTTAGAAGGGCAGATATTTATAGATTTCATAAAGGAGAAAGATATTAATATCAAAGGCAAAAAGATTAAATACGAATTCAAGAAAAATCCACTCCTCAGGCAGGAGCTCTATTCCATGTGTATTTTTTCAGTGTTAAAAAGGAGCTGAAACTACACTGCAGACTTGGCATAACTCAGCCAAGATCAGCAGTGACAGAAGTGCACTGACATTCTTGGTTCCATTGCCTATGGAAGTATTCTCAGCGATAAATAATCCATGTAGGAGCTCTTTCCTTCTCAAGACATGAAAACACTTGACATAAGAAGAAATGCTACTGCACACAATCCACTGCAATTAAGAAACCGATTTTGCTTCTGATCATGAAACTGGCTACCATGATTACTTCTGGAAGACTATCGTACACCAAATTAAAATTTGGCAGACACTGGAACTGAAAACTATGACTAAGAAGATGAATAAATATGTCAGTGAAATCTAAAAAACCCCACAAAATATTTATCACAGAACATTCTGAGTTGGAGGGGACCCACAAGCATAATCAAGTCTAACTCCTGGCCCTGCACAAGACCATCTCCAAGAGTCCCAACACTCTGTAAACTCTCTCAGGTTGGTGCTGGGACCACTGCCCTAGGGAGCCTTTTCCAGTGCTCAGCCACCCTCTGGGTGAAAAAGCTTTTTATAATATCCAACCTAAACCTCCCCTTACACAAAGCCAGGCCATTTCCTTGGGTCCTTGTCACTGGTCACCGCAGAGAAGAGAGTGCATGATAACCACAATGAGGTTAAAACKCAAAAGTTGTATTTTAACTGCAATGAGGTCTCTCCTCAGTCTCCTCTTCTCTAGGCTRAACAGAAAAAGTGACAAGCCACTCCTTATACAACTTCCCCTCCAAACCCTTCACCATCCTCATGGCCCTGCTTTGGACACTCTCCAATAGTTTTATCTCTCTCTAAGACTCTGGCACCCAGAACTGTCCCCAGCACTGGAGGTGAGGCTGCCCCAGAGCAGAGCAGGACAATCCCCTCCCTTGCTCAGTTGATGCTGTCCCTGATGCCCCCCAGGACAGGGTTGGCCCTCCTGGCTGCCAGGGCACTGCTGACTCATGTTCAACTTGCCAGAGACCCCAGCCCCTTGGTGCTGCTCTCCAGCATCTCATACCCCAATCTGTCTGTACATCCAGGGTTGCCCCATCCCAGATGCAGAATCTGACATTATCCTTGTTAAACTTCATATGGTTGGTGATYGCCCCATTCTCTAATTTGCTGAGGTCTCTTTAAAGGACCTCCCTGCCTTCAAAGGTACCAACGCATCTACGTGAGAGTCATTTAGYATTAACTTATTTTTAAGTCTTTAATCTAGAAGTTAGAAAACTTTCTGCTTAGAAATAATTTTTCTCTTACCTTTTGGTTTTGGAGGACAGCATTTGATGAACTGGAAGATTATGCTGTCTGAACGGACAGTTTCTGTCTGGTAACAGGTCAAGAGATCCTTAAGATTACTAAAACTTCTCTTGGTTCCACTGAGATTATATTCTCCATTCTCATTCTTTGTAATTAAGCAGTGCTTATAATCYGTAGTACTCTCACGCTGCAGAAAATTTTTCCATTAAAAATGAAATTGATTAACATTTAMCATTTGAAAGCTTATTTAAATGTATAGCACTCTACTAATTAAAGAAAGGATGCTTTGGGAAAATATGATCATAATTTGTTATTTTGCTCTCACTAATATTGATTCTGAGAAAACTTTACTCCCATCACTGGAACTAGTATGTTGATGCTATATAAAAACATATGTTAATGAAATCTGAAAAGATGGAGCTGAGAAAAGAGATAATGGATCCTAGGAAAAATCCTTCAGAGCTATTAATGAAAGCTTATTCACCCTGACATGGAGTTACATCAAAACAAAATCCTGCTGGAAGTAATAGCCCTAATGCTTATACTCCATGTTTATTTGGCAGGCATT
This sequence comes from Alauda arvensis, assembly GCA_902810485.1. Lineage (NCBI taxonomy): Eukaryota > Metazoa > Chordata > Aves > Passeriformes > Alaudidae > Alauda > Alauda arvensis. The sequence continues at coordinate 114,633 of CADDXX010000311.1, read as the reverse complement.
TGGAGATCTCAGCTGTAGTTCTGCTTTCCTCTAATCTCTAGCACAGTTCTAAGAAATTACTTCCTATATATATATTTTTAATATGCACTGAATTATTTTCACAATAGCCCTTGAAGAGATAGCATTAAACATTTTTAAACAAGATGAGCTCTTAATAGTGCTTTTGTGGTCCTGTATCTCAATACTGCAGCAAATGTTCCAACAAATTCTGACTATAAAAAGCCTTCCAATGACTTGCACAGGACACAGGGGGAAAAAAAAACCCGTTGTGGCAAAGTCACTTAACGACAATGGTGGTCTTCTCTCACAAGCTTGACTGTCAACTTTGCCTCTCTAAGCTTGTTCTACAAAATTCCCTACTAAACATACTTCACTGACTGGACATAACATTTCTCCATTCACACATAAGCATTATTTGGTCATTTCCAGAGATGTGCCCATCTCTGACAGTACTAGCAAACTGGCTAGCTTGCTGTACACCAGCAGGAAAATTAATGTATTACCTTCCCTAGCTAAAAACACAAAGGTAGCTCTGCTACTGTAATTAAAGAGAAATCTATTCTTGAAACAAGATCATGCAATTATTTAACAGCAATATTAAAGCATTATATAATCACTAGCTGCAATGTCAGAGAGAAGAGGTACATCTGGTTCTCTGGCTGCGTGAGAACCGTATGTATTTCCAGGGTGGCTTTCTTTCTAGCTAACACCAGATATACCCAGGAGATTTGTGTTGCTGTAACAGCTGTCARAATAGTATGGCTGGCCCAGGACTGGGTGTGAGGACAGGACCCAAAACCAGAGGAACCTGTGAAGGAAGCACTCTCAGACTTTTAAAGGCTGTATACTCAATCTAATGAAGCCSCACTTGTGAGCAGGGAGGAGGTGTGTGGAAAACCCAGGGAAAAACTCAACTAAACCCCCCCCCCCAAACTTAAAAAAAAAACAGAAAACCTATCAAATTGCTCCATCTCCCAAACATTTAGCACAGTCCCAAGATCCATATCATTGTCTTCAGAACTCTTAAGCTCTCTTCCCTCAGCCTGGCTTAGTTTCCAAGGCATGTGATAGCAGTTCTGTACCAAATCCGGTGTTTCTCACAAGACCCTGAAAGTTGGCCAGTCTGACAAAAGTAGCTAAATTCTCTGGAGGGAAAACTCAGAGTAATTTACTGAACATCTCAGGCTCATTGTTACACCACGACAAAAATTAAATAGGCACTAAGACAGAATACMAACCTCTATAGCAAAGGTAAGGAAGTATTTTTTAAAATCTTTAGGACTGCAGCGAAGGACGTAGAAACCAGTCTGATTACCCGCTTTCTTCAGTTTACTGATAGCAAAGTCCATACTACAGTAAAGAGAAAATGTTTAATATTGCATAATTGCAAAATTCAGAGATATAAGAGGYTGAGTAATGAGCAATATTAACGAATATCTAAAAGAGCAAAAATTAAAAGTTCTGTACATCTTTGCTTGAGTTAATTTCTTTACCCTTCATTTTCCAATATATAGRGTAGTTGCTTATGTAGAGAGCAGTATATTAAACATTTTTGGTACTAAACCATCACAATTATTTATCCAATAAGAAATGTTAGGGGCTAAAAAAGTATATTCCCCACAGCTTATGATATGATTTTCAACATTATGAAAGGCATTATGAAAGCAGCTAAAATAAAATTGCCTAACAAATAARCTTAAATCAGCAAAACATTTGAGTGGGTGAAAAAGGTGGGTTTAACCAGGAAAACAGATAACAAGAAAAAAGAGCTGAAATAAAACAACATCAGTTATTATAAGAATCGATTTCCCCTTAAACAAGCTATGCTAATTCACTTTTTCTATCCATATCAAGGAATGATCTTYCCACTTCACTTTTATAACATGTCAAGAAGGCACTGTATTTTACAAAGGGAAAAATAYAATGCATTTTTGGTTACATAAATGCAATAACATAACATTTTTAAGATACCACAGTTCACAGACAACTAAAGGTCTTCTTCCAAAAATAATATCCTACTGTCATATTACWAAAAAAAATACTTACAAAATTGGCCCATGACAGTTGCTTTGGATATTTTCAAGAACTGATGGTGGTGCTACTTCTTTACAAAGATAATGATGGGCATCTGCTGTTAATCTGTAATATCCATCAATTAATGATACAAAGGASAGAGCTTCTCTTAATGACTGAAATTCAGCCTCCTGTTCAATTGCCAGAGAACAATGCAGGACAGGGAGGGAGAGAGAATTTCCATTTTTAATAGGCAACAAAAAAATCCTGGATATGCTAATATAAATGCACATTAAAGACATGAATAAAAGCAGTTTTTAACTGATGTTTGTACATTCTATCTTCTTGTTATAATTCAAAACTTGATAGCAACCTTCAGTGTTTGAAATCAAATCCAAACCAAACAACACAGAGAAGTTCTGGATGCCTTATTCCTGGAACAGGCTTTTGAGCAATCTACTCTAGTAGACTGTCCCAGCCCATGGCAGGGGTGTTGGACCCAGATGATCTTTAAAGTCCCTCCCAACTCCAATCACTCCATGGTTCTATGAAATCTGCCATAAAACACCCCCACTTAGTCTAAATAGATGAAACAGCAGAGGAATGGCAATATGAAAGAGCATTTGAAAGGGAAAAATGAGTAGACACARCTCAGCATGCAGACGCCTGATGCARCAATACAGTGTTGCTCTTCCTCCTAACGGAAAGCCTTCACTTATCAAAGATTTATATGTCTGCCTTCAAGTAAAAAGAAGAATCTCCAGGAAAGTACCTGCCTGAAAACTTAACTACTAGTCAGCAGAAACTGGCATCCTGAGCTGGATCATAGACAGAAGATGATCTTTTGCTACTATGAAGACAGGTACACTGGATAGGAGCAGGAAGAAAAATAGTGTGATCAAAGGAAAATGGGTGTGAAAAAGATCTTATGCACAGTATGATTAACAGAGAAAAGCAGGGTAAAATCAAATTCATCTGCAACAACATATCTACTGCAGCAAATAAAACAAAAATAGAGAAGCATTTTCTGAGTCACCCTAGACTTCATTYATTAGTAACCCAACAGAACAGGCTTTAGTATGTGTTTGCCTGTAATATATCTAGTAGCTGAACACCATTATTTGGCAAGTTCCAAAAGCGGGTGTTTTTGAGTAATTTAGATTCTTCAAACTCCTTTTWAAGAGGACCTGGAAACAACTGCAGCCCATGGTGGATCCCATGGTGAGGCAGCTGTGCCTCAGTAGCCCAGGGAGGTGCATGGTACAGAGATCACCTTGCAGCCTGTGAAGAGCCTCATGTGGCAAAGGGGGATGTACCTCACGGAGGTTGTGGCCCCATGGGAAACCTACACTGAAACATACTTGTTGGCAGGACTTGTGGCCCCATGGGCCACTATGAACTGTGGAGCAGTCTGTTCCTGGAGAACTGTGCTTTGTGGAAGGGAGCAACACTTGAGTAGTTCATGAAGAACTGCAGCCTGTGGAAACAATTTGCACTGGAGAAGTTCATGGAGGACTGTCCACCATGGGAAGGATCCCTTGCTGGAGCAGGGGATGAGTTGAGGAAGACTGAGAGGTAAAGACAACATGTCATGAACTGACCACATCTCCCATTCCCAATCCTCTGCACTGCTGAGGGGAAGGAGGTAGAGAATAAAGAATAAAATTGGCCCACCAAGAAGTGAGGGGTGTTGGGAAAACATTTTAAAGATTTTTTTATCTCATTACTCTACTCTGAATTGATTGGCAAGAAATTAAATTACTTTCCCCAAGTCAATTCGTTTTGCCATGATGATTAATAGGTGAGTGGTATCTATCTTTATCTTGACCCACAAGCCTTTGATTGTATTTTCTCTCCCCTGTTCAGCTGAAGAGGGGAGTGATCAGAGCACCTTTGGTGGGCACCTGGTGCCCAGCCAGGGTCAGCCTACCCCACAACTCCGTGCCACTTGTACCTGCTAGAAAGCCTGATTCAAGTGCAAGGTTGTAGTTCAAGTAAAAAGCTTTTTACATTTGTGTAATAAAATACTTTCTTAATATCTTCTCCAAAGAATTGTACACAGTAAAAGCAATCATATTCATTCTGTCCAGATCCTTATTTTGTATCATCATTCTTCAGAGCATTTTGAAGCCTTTTTCAATGTGTTGGTCTCTAGCAGACAGCTTATCAGGACACCATGGAAACAGCACACTTGAGAAATGAAACCACAGACTCAGGTTTAAGACTAATAAACAAAAGAACCAATCTGTGTACCAGAAATTTTCCTCAGATATAAATTTCTATTTCTATTTCATTCCAAGCACACAGCCTTGAATGCAGAAAATCTTTAGTGTTCTGATACACACCGTGCACTGCTGATACGTGCTTATTTTATCTCATGCTTAATTAACGTGGTCATGGATTATACAATACTGTGTGTACAACAATCACAGCCTGCTCATAGCAGTATCTATTTGAAAGAACAGCAACCAAAGTAAACAGACCAGATTCTTGCTGTCTTGTTTGTGAATGGTGACAATTCTTCTCTCACTGGAGCCTTCTTGGCTCGCTTGTTTAATGCTGACATCAATGATATCAGGAAAATCACAGTATGTTTGTAAATCCTGCAACAAATATAATATAATTTCAGTAATAACATAAATGGCAATTTAAAAGCCTCACCTGCTTGCAGCATTGGAAATCCTACAAGTCCAAACTCATAAGCCAGCAACAAAGGGGATTATAAAACCTTAAACGTGCCATTACAAGCAAATAGAGGATTTTTTTCTTTATGGAATCATAACTAGGAGCATAAATTAAAGAACAGATAGAGATCCAGGAACCAGAAAGAGAAATGTTCACATATGGGTTTGGGTTTTCATAGATGTGGATATTTATTCACTTGGTAGTATTTTGTGAACAGTGGAACATTTTGATTACTTTTTGAGAGGATTTTTGGTTGTTGGTTTGTTTTTTTTTTGCAGAGTTTTGTTATTTGGAGGGGTTTTTTTGTGATCACACAGGTTTAGAAAGCCTGTTAACAATACAAAATGTCATTACTTCATTCAGAGTGATATAAGCTGCAAAATTTGTAGTTGGGATGTAGAAAAAGTGTAAGAAAATGTTGTCCTCTCAGTTCTATCTTCTTGTTCATCTGGCTGTTGAAAGTCTGAACTCGCAAAACAAATTTCTTCACAATCTACTCCATAGGTCATTACATAAAATAAATAAAAATTATATTTCAGTTAAGTATCTAAACGACAATTCAGCAGTAAAATTTACTGAAACGAGTTATGATCATGCTTACAAGCAGCCATATTAATTAATTTGGTTTTCAAAACCAACTTTATAGTTTCTTTACCAGTGAAAATATATGCAGTGTCTGTCAATAATAGAAAGATAATATTTTTCAATAATAGAATGATAATATTTTAATTATGAAAAAATAATCTGTCAATCTTTATTAAAAAATACTATTCCTTCAATACTACTCTTACTAAAGGCTTGGTTGCCAAGCTTAGTAGCCATACATTTTGTACACCTAAAACTGCAAATTGCAAAATCTGACATTTATGATAGCTCCTGCCAAAGCAACTGGCACTTATAGGAAAACCAGGGAAGTCAGAGGGCTGATACGTAACACCTATCAATGAGGTAATTATCAATCTAGAAACATTCTAAGAACATTGCACTTTCAAAAATACAGGCATGTAATCAGATTTACTTTTTGCTAAGTATTGAAATAACCCACTAGCATATAGCATTTTTTACAAATTATTACAGCACACTGTAAAAATACAACCTTTTGTAGTTAGGTCTTGTCAGCTATATTTTGTGAATCAAAAGTACCAAACTGATGTCATTCTTTTGAAAAACTCACACATACTCCACTTTGCCTTTACTTTTACCTTTGGAAAACTCCCAATGTACACTGCTTTGAGTTTCTATCAGGTTTTGGTAAACTCAATGTAATGAACAGTCATGATGGGAAATCTCACACACACAAAATAATACTGATAAATAAAAAAATGCAGCAGTACCTATTACTAGCACTTATAGGAACCATTAGGGACCTAATTCCTGAAAAAAGACTATATGGACTCCACAGTCAGACAGATGTCATTTTAAATTTGCTAACTGAGACACTGGTAGGTGTCTAACTGCATCAGGAAGGATGTATAGGGGAATCTGGCTGTTGTTTGGAGTCCTTAGATCCCTGCTTTCAAAGAGAATTTGGGGAATTTCTGCATTTTATCTACATCTGGGGACACTGTCATTACATTTCCACATTTTTATATGTCAAGCAGAGAAGTTTTACACAACCTTTTCTAGTATTTCAGTAAAATCTAGTTTTAAAATCTTGCACTGTTTAAGTCAATATATTTCTGTGATCCTCAACCACATTATTATGTATGATTATTGTGAAGTAAAGCTTGCCTACCAAATTTGCTGGAGGTCAATCAGAACTTTTAAAACAAGCTTACTACTCTGTTCCTTTAACAACTGCACAGTTATTAAAGTATTTTTTTAAATTACCTGTTCTCCAAGTGTCTCACAGTCTTTAAGTTTTCCCCTTGAACACTGAATTCCACCATTTCCAGTTATTACAACAGTTGCAAAACTTTCCTCTCCAGAAGGACCTCCACCAGGTTCTTTCACTTCAAAAACCTCTGAATAGAAGGCAGGCTGCAGGGTTTCCAGATTTATGAGATACTTCAGTTTCAAGTTTCTGGCAGTAGCTTTGCATTGGCCAAACTGTTGTATAAATTTGCGGAACCTGTATCTTATTCTTTTTCGTGTCAAAATGTGGTAGTCTTGGATTTTTGCTCGCACACATTTAGGTAGAAACATTTTGTAGCTGTGAATACAGAACCAGACAAAAAAGCTACTAAAATTTTATGCATTAAATCCAGCAAAGAAAATTCGTTCTGTGCTAAACAAGTCAACATTGAAAACACCTTCCCCTCTAAATGTTATTTTTTTCAACTGTAGGATAACAAAGACCCTTTCTTAGATCTGTAGTATGTTCTTTCAAATAGAGGCCCCTGTCTTCTTCAATTTTSCATTTTTTCCCTTCACTCAGTTGCAACATAAATTACATAATGCATTTTTCCATAAATTCAAATATGTCTATTATTTCAYTAGTGAAGTTCTGAGGCAAGGCAGCAGAAGCTACAAAATTTCTTTGTTTGGTGTAGAAATTGTAAAGAGGATACTGCATGGCAACTACATGGATAAAGGACGGATTTCCTGCCTGAAAATACAGGTGGTAGAATACAGCACTGTGGTTGGTTATCACTAAAGTTACTATGTCAGGGAGAGAATTAACTCAGTTGGAGTAGAAACTGACAGGATTGATACACCCARGTGAGTTGATAGACACAAAAAAATTTAGCAGAGATGTGCCCAAGATGGTTAAGAGAAGATAGAACACATGACATGAGAGGAGGCATATGAGAGTTTGATTTGTTCAGCCTGGAGAAAAGAAGGCTCAAGTATGGTGTTATACTAATTGTCTTCTAATAATTTTAAAGGGCAAGAGAGGATTATCAGTATCACAGAGGAGACTGATTAGGTACAGAGAAAATCTTTCACAATGACTGTTGTCATGCACAGAACAAAGCTGCACAGAGGTACAGGGGAATCTCCACATCTAGRCATTTTCAGAACTTGACTGGATGAGGCCCTGAGTCATTTCATCTAACTTTGAATTTGGCCCTGACAGGAACAGGGGCTTGGATCCGATGACATCCAGAAGGTGTCTCACCTAAAATTATTGCTTACATATTTTCTCACATAAAAACCTGCTGCATTACCCTTCATTGAAAGAGTCAAATCCGTGTCTCCAAATAATCAACAGGCATCATGGCACAAATTTTCTATTAATTTCTAGTTTACATAATAGGTAAAATTATGTAACTATTATAATACATCAGTTGCCAACAGCTGAACACCTYCTCCTAGATACTAAGGTGCAAAAGTACAACCTTTAGGCATCAGATAGATGGGGAACAGTTACAAATTACAGAATCACCTGACTGAATTGTAAATAGCCATTGGGGTTTGGTCCTTTTCTTTGGCCACTCTCATCATATCTAGAACAGCCATTCCAAGGCATTCYTCTTGTGTTTCGTGAGTAACAGGCATCTGTACCCATCCATCCAGAAAATCAGCTCGCCACTGAGAAAAAAATGCAAGAAAGCAAATGAAAACAAAAGCAAAGGTGCACTTCTGCTTATCAAGAAGAGAGAGTTGGGATGCAGTTGTTTTGGGGGAGCTGTTGTGTTGTTTGATTCTTTATGTTTGGTTTGTTTAGGGGGTTTTATTGGCTTGGTTTTTTTAAAGACTGAATGACCTACTTCATCCACAAAAAGATGTACTTATTAATACAGAATACCAGCTGCTATCATGCTTAGAAGGACTGTTTTGAACTTCATCTCTCCAAACACACAATAGGACATGGAATTTAATTTCCAGCTTGAGAGGGCTTCAAGCTTTCAAGAGCCTACAGAGTTACTAGGAGAAGATGGAAAGGGAATAAATACTAATAACCTTTACCAATCTGCATTTAAAAATAAGCAAGCAAATCATACCTGTGCAAACAAGTAAGACATGACAAGATCGTCAAGGACAGGGCTTTCTGCACCACGAAGAATGCCATACCGGTAGGCTCTGTTGCTGCCACTGCAGTACCAGTGGGGAAAGTAAAACCTGGTATGAAAGAAATTTAAGCAAATGTCAATAAACAGACATTTTTGTTACCAACATCACACATTATTGCTCTCGTATACATGTAACTAGTGCTGCTGATCTAGAGGGCCACTATGAAACCCCAGTTGCTCAGTGAAGACTTCTGTTCTTGGTGTTTTAAAGTACTTGATCCAGTTCTTGGTGTTTTAAAGTACTACAGTATTTAAGCAGGGTGATAAAGGAATGAGWACATTTGCTAAGTTATTCTCACTAATCAGAATACAGAGAATCTTATTAGCATCTTCTAGTTTCTTTTGAAACAGTTCCTAAACAACCCCTCAGGCCAAATTATATAATGTAAATAAATTTAACAATTTACAAAAGGAAAAAGCAACTATAGTTTTAGTTGTCCACATTCAATTATAAGGTTAGGGAAAAAATGGCTGTATTACAGAAACATGCCTGACTATGCAGAACAATTACTCTGCATTTCAGAAAGTACCATTTGTTTCAAACAGGCAAGCACAGAGGAGATGAGATGTATCATTATTAAGACAGGTATTGTTTTTACTTCTAGTATATTTTTATTGTTTGTTTCTTCTGGCATCTGACACTGGTAAGCATGTGGGACAAAGAGAATTAATAAAGTACATAATTCAAATCACTCCAATATTTTTGATTCTTTTAGTTCCCCGTATTTTAGAAAACACCAGCAATCTGTCCATAACTTCTAAGAGAAACTATAGCTCAACTAAATATCACACTGGCTTTGTTTTCTCACACAGTCTTGTTTTACCATGAAAAGTGTACAACATTTTGTTTAGATTACCTTATCCGGTAAATTAGGATGAGTCTGGTTGTTTCGTCTACATGGAAGATGTGATTTGGGGGATACCACATTCTGTCTGTTTCATTCATGAGTGCAAACATGTTATGATACACTGGCATGATACCTACATGAAGAACAGAGAAGCAAACATCAATAGGAAACTGTTTTCACAAAACATTAAAAAAATACTGTGGGTTAAAAGTAGCAGATTGCCACAGTGCTCAACTACTATCAGCAACAGGTATCAATATTGCCAACAAGACTGAAATCATGATCCTGTAACCTGCAGACTGCTTTGCTGGTTAMATTACTCATTCTTCCTTTATGTTCTCTCACTGAAGACTGTTCRTCTGTTATCCTATGCCTCACTGTTAGATTACAAGATTTTCTCCATATGGCATTTAATAAAATGTCTTCTTACCCACTCAGTTCAGAAACCGCTTACAACAGTAAATATTTTTTTCCTGCCTTCCAAAATCAGATTATTTGATTTGAGCATTGATTTTAGGATTAAGCATCCATTTTAAGACTTTAGATTATTGATTTATGATTAAAAATTAGAAGTAAAGCAACACAAAGAAACTTATAATGACTAGGACAATCACCAGCCATTTCCATTTTAGTCATTCAGTAGAACAAACCCAAATATACATTGTTAAAATGAAACAGAACTGGAAAATATTATTTTCCCTCAACAGCTTTGGATTATGCTAATGGTAAAKAACAAGCAATCCTCCTTAATCAGAAACTATAAAAATCAGTTGAGCATCAACTCTTCAGCAGCACCAGAATTTTAATTTGACTTCGATGCTCCCAGATGAAACACAGCCTACGACTCAGCATTGTACTGTTCTGCAGTGCTATCCATCCATGTGATGCCAGTGTCAGATTTGGAAAACAGGTAAAGTGTCTGAAAAATGACAGCACAAAAGGATGAACTTCGAGTATTGACACACATATTCTGAAGACAAAAAAGGACACAGTCGAAAGGCCAGAGAGTGGATGAAAAATTACAATGTCAAAGTCACAGTAGGTCATATCTAAAGAAAACATTAAAGCAATATAGATATTTTGAGGTAAAAAGGCAAAAAAAGGAAAAAAAACCCAGGTGTTTTTTCCAAATAATGGAAGAAAGACAATAAAAGCAACATAAAATGACGTTAAGAGACAAAAGAATACTGGAGAAAGGCAACACACCCTTGCCCAAAGACTTACAACGAAGTAGTTGAAATTATCACAAGAAACCAGGAGAAAAAAAAATCCTTTATTTATTTCTGTTCTGAACAACATCTAGGTAATTACTGAAAGGGGGAGACCCCACATTTCTTTCATCACATCTAAGCTGCATGTAAGACAATCAGAAGAAACAACCAATCAACTCCACATATAAAACCACATAACCCTCTGAAATAAAACATACTTCAGTCTTAACAACTAGCTTATTAAATTTGATACAAAAAAGGGTTTGCTTCTGGAGGGGTCCAGTAAGAGGGCTAAGAACTACAGTTCTGTTGTGTAATTGTGAAGATTAAACTGCTGGAATCTGCAGGCTAATCATGTGACTCTGTCTTAAACCAAAGCTCTACAAAACATACCAGCGTTGTAGGTCTTAACCCATGATTTTCTATGAAAAGGAGTCATAGAATTACAGGAAACCAGAGAAATGGAAAGCATTACGTAAGGCAATGAAARGGAAACGAAACAAAACCCCCACAGGAATAAAACTGAAGGGATAAGTAACTGAAAGATTGGCTGTAATTCTAAATGTGGCAAATTTATTGCACAATGTGACATATTTGATCCATCCAAGTTTTGAGAATTTTTTATAGAGTTAGAAAAAAACCTGTCCCATGCAAGTATATGAAATCTCATTTGATGTGTAAAGTGAAATGAACTACATGTCAGTTATCCACAAAGCAGTAACTCAGCAGTTACTAACTTAGCAGTTTTAAGGCTGTGTGGCATCTGAATCCCAAACAATTTCAGATCAGTTACAGTGTAATGTACRTGAGAATCACTAGCCTTTTTCATGACTCTTGCCAGATGCTAAACACCATTCAGGGCAATGCTGAGTATTTGCTATGTAGCCAGTGAGACCAACCTAGTCTCCCTAATGCATTTACCCAAACAACCAACCATCCCCATGTATGCTTACTGAACAACATTTCAAAACCATATTCTTAAATTCAAATGCTAAGCTGTTGCTGTATTTGACCAAATACATTACAGACACCCCACCTCTCAAAAAACCCCACAGGTATTTCAAGATCTTACTAGTCTGAAACTTTAACCAAGACATGACTGTGGTTAAAGTTTCAGAATGGTAAGATCTCCCTACAAATCAGAACTATTTAAAAACTAAGCCCTTCCCTTGCCACTGTCTTCCTTTGTATGAAAAGCAAACTGTGCACTTTTCCATCCCTCACATTTTGGCATTTATAGTTCTGAATGGTAACTTGCACCATTCACTATTTAAGGACACAGAGATCATGCATATTTTTCAAGAAAAGGAGTTTCAMTTTTTTATCCCTTCCCCTTAAGAACTATTCATTTGCTTTGCTACACWTACTGCTCAACAATTACAAAACAGAGTAAATCCCTTTATTAAATAGAGTCTTGAAAGTTGTCCACAAAAATTTGACAAAAGAAAAGAGGCCAGAAACTTCTCTTTTCATGCAATTCTTACCACCACTACTAACTGCAGGGCCTTTTCAAGTGATGACAACTGCTGTACTTAAATGTTTTCTCTAGAAACAATGAAAATTGAAAAATTGGTGTGGAGAATAAAAGTCTTCTGCTAAAAAAGCCTAGACATGACAACAACAGCAAAAACTTAGAAGARAGGTATTTTTCAATACAAGTAAAATCATAAAAGTCATTCACAACATGTACTGAAAACCCTCCCCTGCATTTTTGCACTGAATTAACCATGCTATCAGCTCAATCAGTGAGGAATTAGGAGAGAAGATAATGACTCAGAGATAATTAATCAGAATTTTCTCTGCCTCGCTTCTCCAGCAAGGGCTATAAAATAAATTTTCTGGACTATTGCAATGACAAGATCTCTTTACAAATTACTTATTTATTACATAAGGCTAAAAACGGAGCCAGTCAAAAACCATCACAAAAGACCGCAACACAGCRTAAGGTTATACTTCAAACTTCTGTTTCAAGCCTAAAAAAAAGTAGATTCTTCTTTTCCTCATTATGATTTYAGACCTTCACATCCAGACAAGTCTCATGATTTCATTTATCCTGAAGCAGCTAAGAAAATAGGAGATACAGTTTTTCAGTGTCTCCTCCTTTGTTGCCATTAGGAACCCTTTCTCCCATACAGTGTATTTTATAAGGTAATGTCCCTCTTCTAAGAAAAAATAAGAAACAGGGAATGTAAATCACAAGCCATGACACCACTATGAAATGTGAAAGCCATGCAGAGTCTGCAACAGAAATAYGAAACTCCCAATTCAAGCATTTAAGCTATTAGAAATACAAAGATGACAGCAATTAGTGGAATAATTAAAAACAAATTTTAAAATCGCAAGCTTTCTATATAATAAGTGTAATACRTACATTAGTTTTCACACAAGTGGAAGTAAACTATTTAAAACTCATGTAGCTTTGCATATACCAGATGGAAATTTGCTTGCCTTTTCTGACATTAAAATAGTACCTTGCATTCATCATTCATTCAAACTGGAGGCTTACCAAACCCTTAACATCACATTCAATATCAMTATCCTGTCAACAAAATGCTTTTCTGAATAGTCAATCAAAGCTCATTTCTTTTCCTGGAAAAACAGAACTGCCCAGAGTTCCGATTAATTCATTCCCCAGCTAGCGGGGGAGAGCGGGGGGCTGCCTGTGCTGGGTGGATTTTCAGGAAAGGCTACCACCTAAAGGAAGACAAACAAACAAAAAACACCTCACAAAAACAAGCACACAAGCACACARCCACACACACATTCACACAGACATGCACAGTGAAAAACCCCCCAAAACAAAAAAAAACCCCAACCCTCAGTGAACAGTTATACTCAATGACAATTCTGAGCCATGTGAATCCTGAGACATGTCAATCCTGGAAATTCARTACATTAGGAAAAACCTACCTAGAATTAATTCCCTTGTTAGCAGCACAGAATCTCTTCTGAAGCATAGAAGCAAAGAGATACTACAAATAATCACATTATGCAATGCAGTCTCTCTCTTGGAAACACTTAATTGACCGCAAATGCTGCCACCACTTGTCACATTAGRTGCTTTGAAACTGTTTTTACTTAGTTGTAATTAAACATTCTCTGCCATTTTATGGTTTTCCAAGAGAGACCAGCATTTTTCTAGGGTAGTACCATGGAACTTCCAACATATTTGCAATTCAGATGGGTGAGAATTAAAACGAAGATACACRTAACAATGATTCTGCAACCTCTAGAACAATTTCTCTGATATATTTCATTTCCATCATCACTTTCTCTAACACCACTTTTCCCCTCAGGCTGAGAGCAATACCTCTTTTTCAATTTGACATTTCCAATATTTTACTCGGCAATTAACTAGCTAACATGCAAGAACTGAACCAGGACTGACTCATCAAGTTAAATTTAATTTAAAGACACTTTATTTATTTTTGCATTTCTCTTTGGAAAATGTGATAGTCACTTTTATGTACCATCTTTCTAATAAAAAATACAAACACAAAAAATGTTTATATTTGTTACATTTTTTCCAAACCAGAAAACTGATTTTAAATAAAGAAGAAAAAGAAAAAAAAGGCTGAGCTTTTACATGTATGCATCAAATTGGCAGAATAATATGTAGACAGACTAATATTTCTATAGCCAATACAGACCAGATATAACAGATCTAATGTCAAGTTAGCAGTGATCAGAAAATCTTCTATTGTTTGAACTGTTTGAAAGGTACTTAATAAGACTCTGCTGCTGTTTGCCTAGATCCAGTCCTGCTTGCCACCAACAGCAGTCATATTGGATGTAATTAGCATTACTACAGAAAGATCTATCAGTTGTTCCGACCACAAAATTCATTAACAATTCTAAAATTTGTTACATTTCAGTCTTGCTTACTACCCAAATCACTCCCTGCTTTATGAAGTATTCTGACTCATAGCTTACTCCTGAAAGATGAGTCTTGCCAACATAAACATTATTTGGCTGTATGGACACATATGTGTTCTGCTGTAGAACCACAAAACCCTCCCAGAAATAAAAAGAAAAAAAAAAGGAAAAAAAAAAGGAAAAAAAACCCCAAACAAACAAAAAAYGAAGAACAAGAAGCAATGACTTATGATTTAAGCACTAATAGTTGTTATGAGTGAGAAAAAAGAACAAAAAGATAGTCACTTTCATACCTGGAGATTATAGGAATTAATTTGTTTTATTAAAAATCCCATGTACTTTTGCAAAGAAAGAAAAATGCATGCACAAAATGCACACTTGAATTATTTTACTACAGATTTCAGCCCTGATGTATGCTAGACTCTGGGTAAATGCAAAAATTCAAAGGCATTCTTAGCTATCAATTCTTTTTTATTTATTTAAAATAAACCAACATGTTATTTACACACTTTATTTCCTAAACTATTACAAAGAGCTTTAACACATACACAAGTATTCATGTTCTATCTAACAGAAGTTTCCTTCTGCAAAGTGATTAAGCATGTATAATATACAACACATGCATAAATTCCAGGACCAATCTGTTTTGCAGGGCTGCATCAGGAATTARTTCAAGCTATTTACAGCTCCTGCTATGATTTAACAATTCAAACTATATCTCAGCTCAATGAAACAAGACTTTCAGTTAGAGGATGGTATGCCCTGAAATTGTTTGAAAAAACATGGCAGCCACCCAATTCAGCTTCACAACCATTCTAAGGGGAACAGTTTTACAGTCTGGTGCTAACTGCTTCTGAAAGAACAGATGAATTAGCATTTCAGTCTAAGTGTCACCATTCTGATGAGCTYTGGAGTATTAAAAACTTTCTTGTATGAAGCTAGATTTCACTGCTTCATTAGATAAACTGTYAGGTATATACTTACCACAGGCTTTACAGGCAACAGCACAAATCTCTTCAGCAACATATTCTCCAGCTGAAAATTGAAGGTAATCTCCTTCTGTCTTCCCAGGAGAATGATAAAGGTACACTTGAAGCAATGGTTCTGTCTGCTTGGGTGCACTGCTATTCCCACGGATGTCACCATTCTGGTGGACAGTAGAAGTTGCTGCACTTTCCATGTTTGTCATTGTAAGACAAGCCATAGCTTGTTTTCGTTCTGTTCAGAGCATCTGCCTGAAAGAAATGTAAGAAATACTTCTTGACTAACTGTACTTGGTTTTRTTTGTAATACTCATATTTAGTGACAGCACTGTTCTGACACTGAAAAAAYATTAAAACTTGAAGACAAGACAGTAGCTTAAGTTTATAAAAAGCTTAGTTTCTCTTTGATTTACTACACAGCCCTAGAGGAAAAGTAAATGACAGTATTACAGTAAGAACCAAAATATTAACTGGGAGTCCAGCTAGAAGATTATCACTTTTCACTGGATTTTAGACAGTATATGCTCACCTGCAACACGCTAATTAAAGCTGAAAGCTGAAAAATAGCTTTAATGAGATCYATACAACTAATTTTATTCCCAATTTAAACTTAGAAGAAAAAATAACTAGTTGGGTCACAAACAAGCACTGATGAAGGGCAGGACAAAAATAGCATCTTTCAGCTGAGTTTTCACAGAAAAAAAGCAGAAAATTTTAAAAAAACAACTGCTAACTGAGATGAGAATCTAACAGACCTGGTTTGTACCTAGGAATGGGAGATCTTCTAAGACCATCTGCTTTCAGAGAAAAACATTTAATCTGCCCTCAAAAGAACAGTCCTCTCTGATAAATGTAATCAAAGAAAACTAATAACATAATAACCACAGATATAACTGATAATGAAAATAAAAGTTTAAAAATGTGAGATTAGACAGCATATTCCACAAAACCAGCTGAAGAACATCTTTGCTTGTCTGTGACTACATCATAATTTTAATTGGTATAATCCATGCTTAAGACAAATCCTTAGATTACAGTCTAAAAGCTTGCTTTTATTAGAAGTTATCCCAAGTAGCTACCACCTGGAATTTTTTATTTTGTATTCTGAAAATAACAGAATCATAAAAACAAGACAATCATAAATATTCAGTATTTTAAAATCTAAGAGTGGTTTGGGCCACAATAAGGTTGCCCTGATGCYGCCTCCTCTTTGACCCCAACTGCCTCAGTCCTTCCTCTTGGAAGAGGCACTCCAGCCCTCTGATCATTTTTGTGGCCCTTCTCTGAACTCACTCCAACTGGTCCATGTCTTTCCTGTACTAGGAGCCCCAGAGCTGGGCACAGGATTCCAAGTGCAGTCTCACAAAAGTACAGCAGAGGAAAGGAGGAGAATCACACCCCTCGACCTGCTGGCAATACTTTTTTTATATGATGAAACTGGTTTTCTGGGGTGCAAGTGCACATTGGCAGGCCACGTCTCATTTTTCATCTACYAAGATCCCCAAGTCCTCATCCACAGGGCTAATCTCAAATCCAGTCACCTCCAGCTTGTACTGATTTTTCCAAACCAGATGCAAGATCGGGTGCACTTGGCCTTGTTGAACTTCATGAGTTTCCCAAAGACAAACTTCTCAAGTTTGTCAAGGTGCGCCTGGATGGTGTCCCTTCCCTCAATCTCTTCAGCTGCACTAGTAAGTTTGCTGTCATTCCCAAACTCACTAAGGGTCTGCATGTTGCTGTTGAAGATATTGAATGGTTAATAAAGATACTGTACTTGAAAATGTAAATGCTTAAGTTAAAAATATGYTTATTGTTTTGCACAGGAATATGGGTGTTACATTCCTAATGCATTRTTTTCAACAGCTTTGTTTTTTTGTATTGAATTATGTTGCTTTATCATTAAAGAGCTGTTTGGAACATGTTTAGGGTTTTTTTTTTAATATTCTGTTCTTGACTGCAATTACTTAAGACAGGTTAAGTGTATGAATATTCATTCACGTGGGCTAAAGATGATATGTGCTATGGAAATCATAATGGTTATATCAGCAGAAAAAAAGGCTGAACGTCTTAAATAAGGAAAACATTAACTTAATGAGTTATGAGATGACAAAAATATTCAATTACACAACCAAGAGGATGAAACTGTTACCATTACGCTAATTCTGGGGGAAAGAGAAAAAAGACACCCATCACCAAGTGAAATATGCATCCTTTTACTTCCCAAACCAAGCAACAAAAAGAACCAGTGAACCACAGATACATAAATATGAACGTCTAGATCTCATTCACCACATTCCTTAGGCCTTTACGTAGGGAATATATGGATTCCCTATGCCTCATTTACAGAGCCAGCCACCTTTAGCTGACAAGATATGTGCTTTTAGCTCCAAAGGTAGCACAGGCAACAAGTACATGTTTAACTAAGGAAAAAAAGCATCCCTCTTAACAAGGAATTATTGTTTTTTAGAAGAAAATAACTGCCACATGACTATAAACATAATAWTTAAAGGATTTCTCACTACTTCTGTCAACATTATGCAAGAAGTAATGTTTGTGCTCTACAACTTGTTTTTGTAAAACATTCACAGCTTTAACCCATGGTTTTAATCTCCACAGGGGGCTGTCTTTAATTGCTACAGGAGTTTACCCAAATACTCCAATACTAACCCTCTGTTTATTCAAACCTTGACCTGAACTGACAGATCTTTTGGTCACTTGGCTGTATGTCTATCCAATACTGAATGGAAATATAATTTGTAAACCTAACTGAAAACATGTCCAGTTTCAGAAGTGTACTGAACACATGTGCCTGTGCCTGCCTCTCCTTCATAAAGTCTGTGTATTTACAACATATTTGTCCTTCAAAAAACTCCCATCATTCCCTCTTTGTTTTTGTATTWAAAAACTCAATAAACCAAGAATATAACCTTGCTTAATCACACCTAAGAATGTTAAATAGCAACAAACTGCAGTAAAAAATGCAAAGTAAATACTGTAACAGAATACTCTACTCTGTTCTATTTGTGGCACTAATTTCAAAGGTTCCATGTGACAATGTGAAAAAAATCTCAAGAGATACTATTTGTAAAACTGTGCCATGACTTCAASCTAAATAACTTTCAAGTTTCAAGTTCATCTTTCATGTCAAACTGCAGACAAAACAGGTGAAACCATGAAATGTTCCTACATAATTTTTCTTCACTGAAAATAGAAAACACATTTTCTTGGCCTCTGTCTTACGCATGCAACTAAAGCAGTTACATGGGAAGCACCTCACATACAAAGCTACTGAAACACAAGGTCACCACTCACTGGTGCTGTGAAAAAATGAAACAAAACTGCTTGCACCTGTTTTTCCTAGCAGACAAGTCTCCAGTTGGACCCACTTGGTTTTCCCTGCTTTGCTCCATTTCAGAGAGCACTATATTAGCACAACAGAAACAGTAAACATGGCAAAAAAAATTAACTGCTATTGGTCTATGTTGACCTATTCTTCTGGCAGAGTTAAGCATCTTGAGACTAAATATACTGGGAGACAATACCATGCCTGTTTGCAGAACACATTGAATRTAATTTTCTGGGGTATACAGATTTGTTATTATACTGTAATTCAAAAGAATTTCTGTGTTTCTGTAAAGACTGTCATTCTCACAGCTGTATGAAAGGATTTAATGTATTCAGAATGTGACTTTTGTAGATAAGTCACTCGATACTACAAAGGTATTTGTTTGAACAAAAAAAAACACTATACCAAGTCCACACACATCTTCGAGTGGATGTCTAACATTGTGAAGACTCAATGAAAAAAATGGCCTAACCAATTAACCAAGTAATAAGTAGGAATAGGTAACAAAGTTTGAGATACAAGGACGATGTTTTGGAGACAAAAACTACCAGCTGTAGGATATGTGATTCCAGCACTGATGAACATATTATTTAATAGAATTATTTTATGTTCTTAATCCAGACAATATTTTATGTCATGGCTTCTAAAGGATAAGATTAATCATTCCATACATTGCTCTAACCACAATCACCAGCATCTACAATGGAGCAAGTCTACATACAATTCTCTGTTGACCTTTGTAACGCACCTGAAAATTATTTTCACCAGCCACACTGGGCAGCAGTAATCCATATGGCTCTTTTTAAGTCAACCACCAAGTAACTGGTTAATGAGATCAAAAATCATGGCTTACGGAAGACATTTCATTAAAACATGGAGGATATACAAAATTCTCACAATTTAGTAACAGGCAGCATTCACAGCCTTCAAAAGGTTGTTTTTCAAATAAAAAACAACCTTTTGGTGGGGTTTTGGTGGGGGGAGGGGACAAGGAGCATTTGAGGCAATAGGTGGTCTTGAAGGGAAGCCTCCTTAGCCAGGGTCTTTAGCCATACCACTTCAAATGTACAATTTCTAAGGTTTAAAAATGAGAGTATCCTCTCACCACARATTAATCCCCAACAGTTAATCACCTTTTTATCACTTGAGAAATCTCTAAACTAAACATGGGAGCAATGAAGCCCTTCAAATAAGCATGTCACAAGCCAACCACTTGCTGCAGGAATCCACAGAAAGTCAGATAAAGCAAGTACACAGGCAGAGGTGGAACGTAATGTATCTGCATTAAAAGTACAATATTAAAAAAATGTTACTGGCTGTGAACAATACATAATGTATGATTATTGAAGAAATCAAATTTGCATTTAGATACAGATAAAGTGATCCCCTCCTGTCTTATTTGCCCAAATTACTACCATCTTTGCAAGAAGTTTACAAATTTAGGCTTTTTAAAATACAAAATTTAAAAAAAATGAGAACACTTTTGGTACTGAGATTGCTTCTCAGTTCTAACGAGAAAGTGGTGTAGAAGCCATGCCTGACTTCAAATGTAATCACCATGGCTTCCAGCACACAACATGTTTTTCTTTTCTGGGACTACAGCACCACTTTAAGAAAACTGTTGATGGCATCACATGGAGAAAATAGGAATTAAAAAGGGAAAGTAATCACAAAAAGAGATGGTATGTTCAATTCATGTAGTAATAATCCTTTTAGCCACAACAATTAATTCTGTTTGAAAACTGACAACATCCACTTATTTCAATTCAYGTGGAAGTTAAGATCAACTGTCTTGTAGCAGGAAGGGCAAGGGCACACCCACCCTTTGCTCCCTTTGCGCAATACTTCTGTGGTTGCAGGAAACTATTGAAAGCGCTTAAGCACAACAGCAGCTTCCTGCAGCAGTGAAAAAATRCATACATTCCCTCTGTGACCCTCCCAACACAGGAAGGGCCTGACAGAGAACTAAAAATTAATTTATTCAATTTTTAAACTGAATAAAGGTGAAGGAAATATAATGGAAGTTCAAAGGGGCAGAATTCAGAATGGAGAACTCTTCGAGTTTTATGTTCGATGACTCTTCAGCTGGGTATCTCCCTGACCAGGAGCAAAGACTTCAACACATCATTCTCAGAGCCATGTGCTGTGTTGACTGAGTCTATCACGAATACCACATTCCCTCCCTTTTTCCCTCCCCAAAAAAGGGCCCATCTCAGTGAGCAGTAAATTCAGTTTCTTTCCCCACGGAAGTCAGACTGATGGCAATGATTAGTATTTCTCCTCTTGCAATACTAGCTTTAGAGACAATTTTGCCTTGCTTGGACAGCTCTGTATTTTGTATGCACCTCCTCCAAGTGCTCCAGATCATACCAGGATCTGATCTGAAGGCCAGCAGAGTCAGTGCAAGTTTTCCAGACCAGTGCTGAAGTGCCAGGAGAGAGGAAGGGTTGTTTGGGGCAGAGCTGTCTATCTCTGACCTACTGAGCACACATTCCACACACACTGATCTGAGAACACGACCTTCAAACAAAACAGAGAATGATCACCTGTTCRTGCAGGCTTCAGATCAACGAGCATTGTAGGTATTCTAATTTATTTTCTATTTTAAAAGTACTGTTCAGATCTGCCTAACATTCGTAACACACAGTCTCCTGACTTGAAGCAAAACTGYATAAAGATCTATCTGACTGTGTTTAACTATGTAATTTTTCCACAAATCCAGTAGAATAAGGATTGCAGCATTTTGCACAGGCTCAGGAACACTGCAGCTTACCTTTCAGAGACAAAAAAAATCAATAAAGTAGCCTAATATGAAATCTATTTTTCACATGACAACAAAAATGATTGCTTGCTTAGGAAGAGCAGCTTACAGCTGTGAACAGGAAGCATGGAAACTCAGAGATGAAAAACTCCAAGCTGAACAGGTTCAACTGACATTTCTCTCTTTCTCCCTCACCCTTTTTTTAATAGAGAGTCAACTACTTCTTCATCACACATTTACTGACATACCCATTTACAGGATCTGCACCAAGGCCTTATAAAACTATTCAGTTCACACACTTTCAGACTAAGTCTCATCTGACACAACTTATTTTTTCAGAAGCAGAGCTGCTGTACCAATCTCACAGTGCACCATCTCATCAGTGACCTAGCTCCCTTATTTCCTTCTTCCCTTTATTTGTTCAAGTTTACACCATCTCACATTTCTGGTAGCTGCAAGGATTTAAATGCAAAATGAACTTTGGAGTCTCATGAATCTCAGTCAAAATAAGTTAGTCCATCATCTCCAAGTTGCCACTGTCTGCAAAGAACACAATACAGCATTTGTTTTTTCAACAAGCCTTCAGAACTGTTATAAATACAATTGTGTTTGTGCCTGTGTCACAAATTACTCCATTTACTSGTGAAAGAAGAAAGATTAAATAGCATTTTCTATTGACAAGACAGATATATTGATAGGCCTTGAAGACATAGGTCGTCTCCCAACAACTCCATATGTTTATTGCCAGTAAACCAAAGATAACAGCCAACGTGCACACTTTCCATCTGCTTATACACACATCCTTCTCTCAAGGAATTTGAGTGAGTATCAGTAATGAAAGCCTTTTCAAGTAATGGTGGGTAGGTGGACAAGCAAGGATGCTCTGCCTGGGATGAGGTAAACCAACTTGAACAGCACCCTATTCTGCAAAGCTATCTGCACTGAACTAAATGGAGATGTCATGCTGCTTTCAGTGTTGAATTATGCTAAAACCAGTCTGACTCATCAAAGTTAAATATCTTGATAGTAGATGAAGATGTGGCAGATACAGTAAAGTATCCTTTATTATCTAAAAATGCTACAGTGACACACAGTTGGCCTGGATATGACTTGTCAATCGCTTTGTACTCTGAAAGTCCAGTTCCACTTTCAAACAGGCTCTTCCAACATATCTGTTCCATCAATCTCTACTTAATTTTTAGGGGGTTTCTTTGCTAGTTTTAATGGAATTGCTTTGACATAGTACACACTACAGTATCCTGACTTTAGCTTCTTTATTGGGTAGTAAATAATTCTGATTAGGATCCTTATGTCTAAACATTTATTATAGTAAATCATTCATTTTCATATAAATATATCTGGTTTGCCTCCCTTAACTCCATGGGACAAAGATGTACAAAGGCTCAATCACAACACTATAACTTCTTAGATCTAAAACTATTTGGCACTTAGATTGGATCCAGCCACACCAGGGCCCTCTTTGAGAAGGGGTTTAGAAGGCAAGGGGGTCCCTTCTGCACCTCGTGACTCAATGGGAGCTTTTCTAATAAACTTCGTCTGAAGGTCACACTCCACCAGTGACAGGAGATTAAGACTGGAGCAAAGTATCATAGAAGTTGCTAACAAATCTTACACTAGTCAGTAGTAATAGAACATCACAAGGTTCTAAAGGGTATCATGTATCTTGCTCCAAGACAACCAAAATAAAATTTYAACCTCTAAATCTAAAACTTAGACTAAGGAAAACAATCTGTCAGCTTCCTGCTTGCCATTATTTTGGCTAGTTTGGTTGATTTATGCTTAATATGTATACTTAATATTTAATTATAGTCTTTGCAGTTCAGTTTGAATGCACAGACAAATGGAGCACAATTAAGCTTGCCCATAACATGTGCTTAGCATGGCTTGTTAAGCCACCAAAAGTTTAAAATCTTACTAGGATAACAACAGTTTTCATATTCTGCATATACGACAYGTGGTATCCTTGCAAATCTGGTCTGATTTTCTTTGCGTATGCAAGTTTGTTTCAGTGGGTTGCTTTAAAAACAAAAAGGATACYAAATTCAAGGAACCAAATGCATAYACTATTCTGACAGGCAATAAAGCACTGAATTTTTAAAACATCAGCTCATAGAGAATGACAGTGCTTTTTAATYGACCAACAAGAGGTTATGAAGTCTTTGTTCAGTCAGAACATAMCACATCAGMAAGAATTTCACAAAAAATTCACAGCAACAGATTYATATATTTYCAATACRTAAGAAAATATTCTCTAAAWAACTTKGTCAAAATATTCAACAATACTTTTAAAAATACTAACCAATCTGGAAAATCTGAGAACTTTTTTCCATTGTTTGGATAACAGGTGCTAAGTTCATAAATAAAGTTAATTTGTGCTTTAAATGCAACATCTTCTGCATTAAGACTCTGTTGTCTTCTCTCAGTTAACATTTATTCTGACCTTAAAAACAGCTTTCACAAAAATGTGAAAAGCATATTCAAAGACATTTAGGGAACAAGGAGAGTGTCTTCAGTTCTCATGGTCATTTTTATAATATGCTCAGGCTATTGTTGCCTTGCCAGGAGTTAAAGCCACACAAGAAAACAACTGCTCCTCCAAGAAACAAGCCTGAAAAGTTAARTAACTCCAAAGGAGTTTATCTGTTTTATCCGCTATATACTAATACCACACAAGAATTTTTAATACACAAAAATTTGAATGCATGTGGTATCAAGCAAATACATAAGGAAGGTGACAGATTAACATATCAATGACAAAACATGTCAGAAAAAAAAAGGTAGAGAAGCAAAAGATAACACTTGCTTACAGTTTTCACTTGGAAAACCACTACCAGTATCCACAATTCAGTCCATGGACTTTTGTGTAAGAAAAGAGTAATGGTCCTGGCCTGATCTGCTTGCATGACACAAAGGGACTAAGTGGATAGAAGCTTTTTATACAAGGATTAGCACCTTTTCATTCTGATTAGAAATTTTAAAATTGTGATTTCTAAGTTCTTCACAACAGAATGAAGATGAAGTAATCGCTGTGCTTATTGCAGGAAGGAAACTACCTGGGGCTGCTGTCAGAAAAYTAATGAACACCACACTCAKGYAGAAGCCTCAATATCACAGTAACCTGCCAAGTAGGTGAGTTACCAGGGAAGTAAACAAATCAAAGACCTGCTCAGAAGCAATACTCTGTTTAGGTTCCACTAGAACCTTGGAGAAAGATGGTCCATATCTGCAAAAAAATTCAGTTTCACCATGGTGATAAATTTCAGAAGTCTATTTCATCAGAAAATTTCCAAGCAATTCAAACAGTTGCCCAATCATTTGACACAGATTATGTCCCAAGATAATGGCATCTGAGGGTCCTTAGTCCATTCAGAGCCACCATTATCTGCACATCTTTATATAAACAGAAGACATAGGAAAAGTAATGACAATGGGTCAGGAAGACMTTTTGTATGAAGCATGTGAAAAACATCACCAATTTACTTTTATTCCCTTATATATCTCCCAAGTTATTTTAAAGTGATGCAATTTAAAAAAGACAACATCAAAATTAGGACTAAGTGATATTTTCACAAGTTTACCACACCATACTACTTTGTTTTGTTTTGTTAACTGTACTGAAAACTGAGTACCATTTAATAGCTCAGATAATGGAACAAAAATTACTCGCTAGACCACAGGTCTTCCTGAATTGATTCTCTGATTTCTTTCAGAAAGACATTAAATAGGAATTGCCATTGCTCCTGTGTACATAGAGGAAGTTAATTCAAAGTAAAAAGCAGGACGGCTAGCTACTGGTCTCATTCAGCCTGGTTGGCTTTTGGTTACAAAAAAATAGTGAACTACTGTTCTACAGTGAACAATCAAAGCATCAGTTTCTACACAGGAAAAATTACCAGTGCATTATGAAGAAACTAGGAAATGATAAAAAAAAGGTTCAATGAAAAAATAACATTTTTATGTTGAAAAAAATATTCCAACAAACCACCAGAGCAGAAGCAAAAAAAAAAAAAAAGATTTTTTTCTATTAAAAGGCTTTATTTTTGTTAAAAATACTGCCTTGGGGAAAAACCTATCAACAAACTCTAGAGAATATATAAGACAGTTACAGCTACACTCGTAAGTTAAAATAAATACTAGAAGCGCAAACAAAAGCAAAAATAACAACAGCAGTTAAGCAGTCCGTGAAATTACTTCACTTTCTTCCATGTTGCAAGACTGAGACAGTCAGGAGGTGATGCTGGAAGACACTTTTAAAGAAAGCTAGCTATTCTGYCCCAAACGCAGTTCCTGCTGTCATAATTGAGGAGTGATTTGGGAAAACAKGAACCAGCACTTGTCGCTACACCACTGCAGGGCCGAAGAACAGCACCAACAGCTGCAAAACAGATGTCAGTTCACAGATGCTGTCAAGAACCACACAGGCTATGCTAAGCTATCAGAAGTCGTACACATTTCACACCGCAGTCAGTGAGTGCTGAAGAGTGGCACGGCAGGCACCAGCTGTAATCACAATGGAAAAGCTTTCAAACCAGCTACCTTTTTCCCAGCTTTCTGTGGCAGGTAGGGATTTCCCAAGTACACTGTGATTTTAGCAGACTAATTGTGGAATAAATAAAACCGAGAACAACCAAGACTCGCCACTTGCAGTAGTCTGCTACTTCTGAAAGACATYAGACCTTTGACAAAGCTCTTTATCCTCTCCCATTACAGATGYATTCTGGAGTTCTGAGTCTATAAAAAAATATAATTTTCTAAGCAAATATCAGCACAACAGTTTAGTCAAGCAAAGTTATTTACTGGTAGAAATTACAAGGTTCTCTTCCTCACAGAAGAAAAAGAGTTTCTCATTGCAAACATTTCTATGAGGAAAACCAGTTATAACTCTTTCCAGTTGCCATTGGCTATTAGTATAAATTGCCCTATTTGCATTTATTCAGAAAGCTTTTTCCAAGATCTGGATTTTAAAAAGTTAAACTCTTTTGGACTTCCTTCTGAACTCTGTCATCTCTGTTTTCTTGCACTCTTATCTCACTTCCCCAGTCTGGCAACTTCCCTCCTCAGAGCTTAGTAAAACTTCTGCCTCTACAGYAACTGTCCTATGTGTTTACACTACATGCAAAGCTCAAGGAGGCTGAAGAGCCAGAATTTTTCTGAGAACCAGGAGCAGAAGATTATGTAGTACGGGAAAATGGCAGTAACATCACTAAGTCTCCACTAGGCATGCAGGAGGTAAACAGAAAGAGGTAGAGCCATTCTAAAAGCAAGTGTCAAAACAATGTTTAAAAACATGCTTTCGCCTTCATGGCTTATTTTGTGGCTTTTCTCTTTCAACGCAGATTGCATTTAGTAACATAAAAGAAAAAAAGAGACAAAAGAAAAAAAAGAAGGGAATGAATGATCATGATTCCTGCCCAAGATCAGAACATCTCAWGAAAAAAATCTGTTACTCAAACCTAAAAGACTATTCACTGAAATTTGCAGTTGCTCAAGTAATTCCATGGAATAGTGTCACTAGGTCTCCTCCTTCTATCATTCTAGGTGAAATGGTGCCTTCAGTTTCAACTCCAGAATACCAGAACTGAAACTACTACTCTTTGCCAAACTTTTAAGTTAYTACTTTTAAAGATTAAAAGTACACTTTTACACTCTGCCATACACAGTAAAGTACCACAGAGAATAATCATAACCCTACTGCTGCTGCTCCCAATTTCATAGATTATCTGGTTTCTTTCCTCTCCCAGTTTTCATCACCTGACCAAAGCAAAGGGTAAAGTGGTCTTGGACATGAAAATTACAATTATAGGATGAGTGATAAAACATTCAYTACCTTGATTCTTGTAACATTGTTTTCTGGGAAAAAAATATGGGGGAAAACAAATCTAGTAAATCTGAGACAAAGACATCAAAAATGTGAAAACATCTGGATGAAGGAACTACTCCTACACCAGCTACACTATCTGCACAGAATCTGGAAACATGTGCTTCAGCAAATTAGCTCTTTGCAGAAATAACTGTCAGCATGTAAACAGGATAACAGTTAAGTCAGAGTGAATCAGCAAACTCTTCCAAACAGCCAAGAGCAATAGATGTGCCTCCCTCTGGACTCTCCAGAAATACTTTCTTCAGCCTACCCTGCTTCTTCAGCTTCAGTTAAGAAATTGTATATCAAAAGGTCAGATCTAATGCAAATTTCATTGCACAAATTCCCTCCTCAAGGCGTGGGAGTTTCCAGGGGATTTTGGTGTCTTTGCCCTCCTTCCTCCTCGTCTTTGGAAAAGTGCCTGACATCTTGTAAAGGAAACCAGGCTAGCTCTTTACAATGACACATCAGTTACAGGAACCYAGGACACTAGTATTATTTGCAGCCCTGCCTTAAAAACCACCCTCCCTCCAAAAAAACCAACCAAACAAAAAAATCCCCCAAAAGATCCCCCCAAAAATCCAGCCAAAGGAAAAACTAACACAACACTTCCCTCCCTGCTCTCCAACTCAGGTCCAATACAGTTTCAGCAAGGCTATGACTAGGTACTTTTATAAATCCCTAGAGAGTCAGGGCCTGGTCACATAACACGAGACAACAAAACAACGAAGGCTRTCTGAGGCATTCAAGCAACTGCCACAGAAATATCTGAAATTAAATTATTTCTGCAGAAGTTTGATTAAACAGTGAAGTCAAGACTATGTAAAAGCATTTACAAGCCTATCAAATAAAGATTCAGAGTTCAATAACTGTATCAATGTATAAATCCATATTTATATCAATATATAAATACTGTGCTTATATAGAGAGATATTATAACATAAATATTGCAGCTTATTACTCTTCAGTAGAAGAACTGAAGTATTTTTGCAAAAGAATATATTCTTTTTTTAAATCCTATGTTAATGCTTTGTATTGCTGAATAATTTATGACAGCAATGTTGATGCTTTATCTTTACAGTTCAGGAAAATGTACTTGCTTGATAGTTTATTTAATGTTTCCTTAAACATCAATGGCCTGCAAGCTCTCCACTTGTTCCCTATCTGAAACACCAGACAGCTTTTGCCACGATACTGCAGTACATGCTTTGCCAAGATCATGTTATCTCTACAAATGCAGATTGTCAGGAAAAAATGCAGGCCAGAAAACCCAAGGCTCTGAAAGTAAACAAAGGTTTTTCATAAAAAACACCACTAGCAGAGATTCTGCAAAAGTGTCATAGAAGTGACAAGGAGAAAGAAACTTTAAAACAAACATAYCTTCACAATGTAGCATTTCAAATAGTGTGTTCTCTTGAACATTTTCACTGGATACACACTGGAACATATCATCATGTATATCCAGTACTCGCAGAACTCCGTTTTAAGTATGATTAAGCATTCAATTGCAYACTTCACTTTTAAAGAGAAAGAAAATATTCCACATTAAGATAAACTTAGAACTGTCTATACTCACACTGCTTTTCCCCCAAGCTCTGAAACAAGAATGACACAAACCTTTCTCCATGATTTTTGAAATTATATCCTGAAACACCATAAGAAAATTGTAGAAGGCAAGAGCATGAAAACTGTACCCCAASAGACTGAAAAGATCACACAGACTACCTGACAGACTCTAGAAATAAAAAGAATTGTGGAAAAACAATGAACTGCTTAAATGTGATATACAATAGCTTTAGAATAAATACTTATTTAAAAAACCTTTTCCTTCTGTCAGAAACAAAGATGCCAAACTACTAAAAAAAAAACAGTTAAGAAATAATCAGATTCTGTAGTTCCTGATTTTAAGTAGATGCACTGTTACAAAACAGGTTTTAGATGATCCTATGTTACTAAATTCGATGAAGGGAGGAAGAAAGCCCAACTGTAACAGACTGGTCTAAGATATATAGAATATCAGACAGTAAGATATAATGTTCTTTTCTGGATTTTAAAATGTGCCGTTACAGATTTCTATTATCAATTCCTTTATTACAAATAATCATAAAATAAAGATCAAGCATCTATAGCACAACAGTAGTTAATAACTGATAAGTTGTTTACAAAAAAAGTTACATTGCAAAATTTCCACTGAACAATTTTTTAACTCCTCCTAAAATCCTTGCTGATGACAGAAAACTAGAAAAAAAAATCTGAAAACACTCAGGTCTCTCAGTACATATGTCAAACTCCAACACAAGTTTTGCCTCTGAGCCCTGAAGTCTAGGGCTTTCACCCACATTTCAATGTCTTTAGCAATGTGGGAACTTCACCCTAAAGTTCTGCAGATATATGAACTCAATAATGTGAGTCAAGGAACCTCAGTTCTCCCTACAAGCCCCACTCCAGCTCAGCAATCATGATGYTCTGATCTTGCCTAAAAGCATGATTTTCCCACCCACTTGTGGATAGGAAAATTCAATCTACCTAATGTGATCTGTCCAAAATCTAAGATACTCCATTCTCTAAAYTGCAGAAGGATTCTTTCCTAGCTCATCTCAGACTTGCAAGCTATTTCAGTTYTCTACAGAACTTTTCAGCATATTCTGCATAGTTATTTGCAGCTTCACCTCAGCTCTGATGAAATAAGAATTTCACACCTCTCCCCAGGTTTTGGAACTAGCTGCTGCAAAGCAGCATGGACCCCAAGAACCCCTTCCCAAGGTAAAGCAGAATGTGACTAATGCAAAGTTGACAAAAACAAGCTGTGACCATGATGCAATGAAAAATCCAGCTAGGCCCCCCCAAAATGCCTGTAAAAGATACTGCAGACTCTCTGACACTTTTTAAGTCATAGAATGCAAATAATTAGATAAACTGGAGCTAAGTCTAGAATTCAAGTGCAACACATTTTATTGCAGCGAAGTTTCTTCATAATTTGCAAAGTGTACTGAGTAAGAATTGTCTCCATCTGAACTAGTAGCTCCAAAAGTTAAGTTTGTGTGCATACATTTACAAGACAAATTGCTGAAGCCCACTGAAATGAAGTTTAAAACTGACCACGGTCTCTCCTCTCTTTATGCATGCTTTGAGCTCCTAAAGATACTCCTAAACAAAGTACAAATAACCATAAATACTAGTAGTTCTTGGATTTGCTAAATATATATTCCAAACAGCAAATAAAAGCCAATTAAAAATCCTAGGCAGGAACTGATAATGTCTGAGTAGACCACTCCTGACCACCATTCCAGCACCTATAAATGGACAACCCTCTCCTCTCTATTCCTTTCAGAGTTTTCCATATCTATCAGTAAGCAGTCTTTTAAGTACTTTTTTTTTTCTTAATTGGTACTTAGTAAGGACTTTTATCACTAACAGATGCAAGAAATAGCTCRCCCACACCCACACACCAGGCCCAAACTACGCATAACAATATTTGYCTGCCAATCCACCAAAAAAATAAGTGAATTAAGTTTCAGGGCACTACATCTCTTTGACTGGCACACAGACAAAAAGAAAATATAAAAAAAACCTCAGCCAAATAACAGAAGTCAGACCAAGGCTTAATGTCTTAAATCTTTGACAGCACYCTTTAATATCAAATTTGGTTAAAAAAAAAACAAAACTAAAGAACCCTCAATGTGGCTTTCTTACAAAAGAGAAAAGGCTTCTTCAGTGACAAACTTAGCCTCAGTGTCACCAGAACCCTTCCTCTATTCTAGACAATCTCTTCGTATTTGAATGAGCCTGTAACAATGATTATAACCCTAATATTTTCATTTTCCACTGCAGTTCAATACTAGGATGCTTTACATAAAACACTTCTCTTACTTTCTGGATCTAATACAAGGGTGTAAATCACTTCCCTAAGCTCACACTGTGAATCACTGGTAGACCATATAWAAATAAAATTCTTTATTTCATGAAATATTTAAGAGAAAAAATTTCATTGCAAAGAAAGATTTCTCATCATTCTTTTCATATAAGGTAAATAGTTGAAGAATCTCCAAAATCTCCAAGCTGCTTGAACACTGAAAAAAAAAAAATCAGTTTTAAATTTCTATCCTTATTGTAACTTTTTCCCATACAGTTTCTCATGTTTAATTTTTCAGTTTTATTAYACAGAGAAAACCTCAGGGAGAGGAAAGAGGAAGAAACCCTCCTGAGGATCCAGAGTTCAACACAAAAGGCACGAATAAGGAAGAAAACAAATCATACCAAGGGAAAAAAAACCACTAAGGAAAAGACATAGACGCAATATATCAATATATTTAACACTTCTCAAAGTAACACAACACAGTGATTCTCCAAAGTGTTTACTAATTCCATTCTCAATTACTCTTTAGAATTCAGAAAAGATATAATTAGGTAACAAATGTGCCACTATTGTGAACAAGTCTATCACAAGCTGTAGGTGTATTGTTCAGTACCTCATAGGTGAGACCTCATGCCTACAAAAGAAACAAAATTCTTAGTGACTGTGGTTCTGYTCCACTCTAAATGCCATTACTGTGTAGGATGTAATAACCTCTACATTATTTCAAGCAGTAAATAATACAAACTCACAAAACCACGCTCTTGTTATTCTTCTATCTGCACTCAGAAATGATAGGTTTTCATTTACCAGATGCTTCCCCTTTCCACCTCCCTGAAAACTGTTCACAGACAAAGATCATCATTTAACACTTGGCCTAACTACAGGCACAAGCAGCATRTGTTTCCATGACCACATCTCAGGATAGTGTGTAGGCTGGGATAAATTCTGCCAGTAACTTCAGACAGGCAGTCAGAATTGCAAGAAGGGGCTGGTGGGTTGACCTTGGCTGGAGGCCAGGTGCCCACTAAGCTGCTCTACCACTCCCCTTTTCAGCTGGACAGGCAAGAGAAAAGATGGAAAACAACTCAYAGGYTGAGATAAGGCAGTTYACTAAAGCAAAAGCAAAAGTTTGTGCAAACGTAAGCTAAGACAAAAAAATCCCCATCCTCCACTTCCCATCAGCAAGCAATGTTCAGCCACTTCCCAGGAAGCAGGGCTGCAGCTCATACGCCAGCTGCTCTGGAAGGCAAACACTGGAAATAACCAATGCTCTCCCTTCCTCCTCCTTTAGTAAGCTTTTATATCTGCTGTCATCATGGAATGATGGAATATCCCTTTGGTCAGTGTGGATCAACTGTCCTGCTTATGTCCTCTGTCAAGATTTTGCCCAGCCCCAGGATGGTGGGAGGGTGGAAAGATGGAGAGACATTGCTGATGCTGTGCAGAGCTGCCCAGCAGCAGCCAAGACACTGGGGTGTCACCAGCACCTTTGTAGCTACCAATGCAAAGCACAGCTCTGGAAGGGCACTTGGGGGAAAATGAACTCCATCTCAGCCAGGCCCAATACAAAGAGGTGCAGCAGGATTATAGCAGTTAAATGACTCTTGCAACTGACAAAGGACTTTAGAAACCTAGAATTTAAAACCAAAATAATGTGAGAAGTGGCTCTTGGGCTTCTTTCAACCAGACACAGGCTTTTGCAGACAGGAAGACAGTGTAATGGAAGGATGYCTCCTCTGATGAAGGATCCTATCTCATCTGATATGATATCCTAAAACCAAATTGTCCCCCTATGTCCTGTTAAGCAATGTAAGCACAGCAGCTGAGTCACACCGAAGGTTTGAGGTAATTTTTTGTGTTGTACACAGTATCCACCAGAAAGAAGAGAAAGAGTAGGCATCAGATAAAACAAACAAATCCTTGAGGGAAAAAAATACTGAATTGAGAGAGAAAAGACAATAAGACATATATTAGAAACTCAGGTTTTTTTCCAGAAAAATCTGGGTACCCCTTACTCTAAAACCTGGATGTTGCTTAAACAGTCTTCAAGTTTAGAATGCATCMCTAGGTCAAAAGTACAGATCAGTATGCCAAGTCCAAACATCTCTCAAAAGCAGTTGCTTTTCCTCTTTCCCTATCCCCACTCCCCYTCCCAACTAAGCTTTTCTAATAAAGAGAAATTCTCCTCTCCTCTCTCACCCACAACGGGATACAAAACCAGGTTCAAATTTCAGCTGAAATAACCTCAGTGATTTAGCACTTACTCCAATTCCTTTAAAACTAATTAAAAATTAACTTGTTTAAAACTAATTAAAAGTTCATTATTCAAGGCAGGCACAACCTTAATACACACAAGGTGAAATCAATGCTTGTGCATAAGCTGACGAAAAAATCTAGAAGGTTGGAGCCTGCTTTGTCTTGGTAGGCATAGGAAAACAGTAACTACTGAACATGACCAAAGTCTGGATGCCATTTCATTCCTGGAAAAATCCAAAAAGAGGAAGGAAATGAAGGCATCCTGCCAAAATGAAGTTCTTCCAGAGCATTATGTTTTAAACTTTGAAAACATAACGGAACACAAATGAAAAACGTTGGGAAAAACTTCCAGCTACTCCTGAGAAGAAAGTATCTTCTCATGGAYTATTTGCTAGGAGGCAGCAACAGGCACCAGAGGAGGGGGATACTCCATGACAGGAGGATTAAGTAAAAGCACGAGTTTCAGTTCAGGTGGAAGATGAAGACAGTGCACTGAGTCACWTGTTGGACAAAAATCAAGAAAACAAGGAGAAGCATAGATATTAATCTCCTGCACCTCTACATCATTGTCAGGTACAGAGGAGTACTTTAGACTCTTCCATTCCCCTCCTATCTCTGGCAAATATGGTCTCATCAGATCTCAGACTCATCCAACTAAACCAATGCTATGTGCCTCCCTACCAAGGACTGGACCTTTTCCAGTTTTCTTGGGTTCTACTGAGTCTGCCCAGCACTGCCAGGCTATCAATCAGATACTGCAGAGCATATGATAAAGAATACTTCCCATACTACGGTTAAGAAATTAATCAACTTCTCATTCCTGTTGTGATTCCAAATAACAGCTACACATGAGAAGAAATAAGTAGGAATAGCTGGTTAAAAATATACCAGAGGTGGTTCAGTGCATTCTGCTCCTCTCCCTGCCCCCACTCTCCCCCTCCCCATCTACAGGGGAGGAGAATTATTTTAAGCCTTATCAATTATTTCTTCAATCACTCTCCAAGCAGCATTTACTTATTCTCTTAGTGGGCTGGAAAAAGTCGAAGGAGGAGGATTTCACATTGCTGAGCCTCAGAGGGTGGTGATTAGGAACTTTAGGCTGAAGATTTCAGTCATTATTCCCTCTTTAAACATGGGAAGGAAACCTCAGGGGTAGCTCATGCCTTTGAGCACTACAGGTACAGCTAATGAATGCAGTTAGCATTGAAAGTGCCACTCTCCTATTGCTGACATTTTCAGGCCTTTTTTWAAAATGAAGGTAGAACAAATGAAACCTACAAAAATCACACTTTAAACTGACATAAAAGTAGAGGAAGCAGGAGAAAATACCTTAAGGGGGAAAAAACCCTCGAAAGACTAAGAGTTAATCTGGGGAAGAAATCAAAAAGGAGAAGGTTTAAGGAGTCTTTCAATAGAGCCCTTGAGCAAGACCAAATTAACATAGATGTTTAAAAAACAAATAAACAACAAATTTTAATCACTTCCCATTGTGGAATGAGAAAAAATACCAGTAGAAGTGACTGCTATTTCTTAATGAATTTCAGCCATCATGGCACAAGAGGCCATGTACCACCAGGACCAGAGCACTGATCGTCCCCTGTACTTGGCACTGGTGAAGCCTCACCTTGAATCCTGTAGTCAGTACTGGCCACCCTTATRACAAGGACACTGAGGAGCCAGAGCATGTCCAGAGAAGGGCAATGGAGTTGGTGAAGRGTCTGGAGCATAAATCCTGTGAGGAGCAACTTAAGGGAGCTGAGTTTATTTAGCCCGGAGAAAAGGAGACACAGTCTCTGTAGCTACTATGAAAAAGGAGGTTGATGMAAGGCAGTGTTCAGTCCCTTCTCCCAAATAACACGTGACAGGAAAAGGGGAGATTACTCAGGCTGTGCAAAGAAAGGTTCAGGTTGGACATAATGAAAAAAAAAATTATTCACTGAAAGAGTGGTTAAGCATTGGAACAGGCTGCTCAGGGAATGGTGGATTCACCATCCCTGGAGSAGTTCAAAGAGTAGACGCAGCACTTTATGCCAAGGTTTTAGTGAGCATGGTGGTGTTCAGTCAAAGGCTGGWCTTGGAGGTCTTTTCCAACCTTTAYRAATCTATGTCTCTAYAGCATGCTTTGCATGTTCCTAATGACAGAATAAAGTTGTTTAGTCTCAACTACTGGCAAATGTTACCTGTTGCAGAGCCAAGTAGCCTTACTGAAAGAAACCAGAACAGTAAATACTTGTAACAACAAAATGCTCCAGAAGAACAAAGCAGATCTAATCCTCATGATTCCAGCTGGCTACCCCCTGGTCTGCCACTYTCAAACAGAATGGAGACAGAACAAATAAACTATTTCCATTCTATGTTCCAGGTGATTCCTTATCACCTGGAACATATAATGAATGAAATAAATAATGATAAGCTAGTTTTCTCACAAGTACATACAAAATCAAATTGAAGAAATAGTTCTGCACAGTCCACAAACTCACAGGTATGGATTTCACACCTGTTCAGATTTTTCTTGGGCAGTCTGTGCAAACATCTTGCTCAGATAAACCAGTTTTGCTCCCTCCTGGAAGGAAAGTACATAGTTTTCTACAGAGCTTTTAAAACACCCAGGCTAACAGGGTGCTGAAGAAGCTTCAGCTAGTTGTTCCAGCTGTTAAAACATCGGTTTATAAAATACATCCATCGCAGCCAATCTCCTCTCTAGTCAAACATATAAAATTACTACTATGAGTTTCAATGCTCTAATGAAGCACTGGTGGTCTTGAAGGACAGTCAGCTCTCAACAGCTTCTGAAGCAGTTTGTTATTTCCTTGTGTCTTGCCACAGCTTTCACCCCAGCATACCTTGCTTTTGTAATCTGAGTCTGAMGGCTGYRCAGCCATACAGAAGTTGAGGAGGTCAAAGCACAGACTGCAGAGAAACAAACCTAGATGTTCAGAAGCACTAAAAGCAAGAGCAACRCAATTAGCTGATTCTCACCTATCAATGCAAAGTTAATACTGGTCTTTCTAGARCGTGATTTCTCAGCCATCCTGTTCATTTAAGTTTGAAAAGGGCCATRTTACAWGGAACACACAACAAACCCTGCCACAATGTGCATGTGGGATGTTAGTRCATGTTTTATCTATTCAGCCATCAAAGTTAATTAAACACAATTGCAGTCCATCTCCTTTCCTCAGCTGCTTTACATACAATTATCACAACATATATGATGCATTTATGGGAAATTAGAGACAGGTACTTGCCTTTAAAATAGTTTTCTTTCAGTTTTTCAAAAGAATTCAAATTAAAGATAACTGCTTTTCTACTTSAAGTACTTGCCTATATTCTTGCCTATTGCGAAAGGCTTCTTCATTAATAGTATGCAGTTCTACAGTTGGTGAAGGATTTGCTTTGTGATTGGTATCACAGCAAGAAACAGTTTATTACAAATCACAAATGATTTTGTGATTATTAAATTTCCCTAGATTACCAATGTGATGAGCTTGAAAATTTTAATTTCCCTTTTGTACCAGTATGTGATATAAATTTCTTATCAACTACGACCCAGATTCAACTGTCTAATGAACAGGAAAAGAAACTGACAGAGTGAAGCCCACCAAGTTCCTTYTTACTACTACTTGATACTTCCTTGGATTTTGCTTGCCCTGTTTGCTTGAAGCCCAGTGCCCATTGAAGACACACCACAGCTTGCAACAAAACTACAGACTGACATTCTATACTAGCAGAGACAGTATGAGAAAAATTATTTAGTACTTGTGGTCATATAGTTTTCAAGTATGTGAACTTGGCAACAAAGCTAATAAACACAGGCCATATTTTTTGGACAGACACATTATCAAAAAGGTATCTTGTTGCATGCATTTTGCACAACAGCCTTTGCCTAAGTGCATCTCTTTCCTCCTTTTTTCGTTGAAGATTCAGAACAGAGATCTTTCTTGATTCAAAACTTGAATTCCTAACTATGTGCTTTCTTCACCATTTTCTGGTCTTTCGTATCCTAGTATTCTGAGCTGCTATTGTTACTTCTACAATGAAGGAGTACCAGTAAGTATTCCTGGAACACCTACATTCCACCCTAACTACTGAACAATGAAAAAAAAAGAAGCTTAATTCCTCACACTCACTAGTTATGAAACATGTCTTTCTTAGTCTGCCCCTTCTGTTTCTTTCAGCTATATGAATCCTTCTTTTCCTCAGACTGCTATCTAACAAATTGTGACACCTGTAAATCCAATTCCAGTTTTGAAATATGTCTAGAGAATTTAGCAACAGCAATTAAGGGTCTTTTACTTATTTACGGAAATATATTTACAGCCATTTTGGAGTGACTTTGACTTAATGCACACAAAGCTAACTAGATGTACTTAGTCATCTTTTCCTTTTCTAAACATTTGTTGTGGTTAAGGAATGGTTTTCCTCAGTTCAGTGCCCCCACCAGTACTCTCCCAAACCAATACCACTTGCTTGATCTTCCCATCCCACTCTGGCAGGATGGAGTTGGGAACTGGAGGCACAGGTGACAACAACAGGTTGAGGTAAGAACAWGTTACTAGAAACAGCAATGAGATAAGAAAATGAACAGTTAATAGCAACAGAAGTTGTACCTGGATACAAGGATTAATTTCTTTACTGTGCAGGTRACTGTGCAGTGGAACAGATTGTCCAGAAAGGCTGTGTARTTTTCCTTACTGGAGATACCCAAGAAATGTCTGGACAGACTCCTGCGCTATGTGTTCTGCAATAGCCCTGCTTAAGAAGGGAGATGGGACCAGATGACCCACTGTGGACCCTTCAAACATGCTTTGAGTCTGCATCTTTTCTCAGCTACTGCCAGCGTTTAGTGCACTGTATGACTTCAGACTAATTTTCAACTGCCCATGGAACAATTCTGTTACTTGTRTTTTTTCTCTACCTAAACTAAACAGGCAATTTGATTTTGAAAGTTAAATCTCTCTCAGTACATGTTTTCCAGGCCATTTGTTGGTTCACTTATTTCAGAACAGGCATACAGGATGAGACCAAAGGCACATTTAGTTCTTCTAGTGATGGCCAAGAATAAGTGCCCAGAAAAGATCTCAGGAGCAGAACAAGCCCACAACAGTACTTCCGCAGGGTAGTTTCACAGTGATCCAAGATTCACAAATATTTTAAGCCAAGATGAATAAAAAACCCAGCTTTGTGGTCTTTACAAGCAACACCTGAAAACAACCATCTTCCTCTCTACGACTACCTAGTTCCTGTATACAACTACCTGAAAGGAGGTAATAGTGAGGTGGGGTTTGCTATCTTCTTCCARGTAATAAGTGATAGGACAAGAGGAAATGGCCTTAAGCTGTACATGTGGAGATTTAGATTGGATAYTGGGAAAAATTTCCTCATTGAAAGGGTAGTCAGGCATTGGTACAGGCTGCCATGGTGGAATCACCATCCCTGAAAATGTTCAAAAGGCAAGTGAATGTGGCACACAGGGGTATCATTTAGTGGTGAACACTAGGTTAGTGGTTGGACTTAGAGATCTTTTACAGWCTTAGCAATTCTACGACTCTATGAAAAATGATACAAGTGCTTGTCCCTTCAGAGATGAAAATTATCAGATCAGAAGATATTAACGTCCTAGAATTAAGTTTAAAATTCAGACTTCTGTCTCYCCAAATGATTGACCTTAGGAATACCCAAAACCTCATTTCCATGTAATTTCTTGTTTTCTCCAATGTTTCCTCTCTCCATCTTTTCTTGTCATTTTCTACTGTTTTAATCTTTCTCCCATCCTACTGACCAGCACTCTTCTTCTGTGACCCAAAAGGAGAAAGGAATCAGAGTAACAGAGTAACTAACTGAAAAGACAGAGAATCATGATTAGCCACTCATGAAGTCAGCTCCCATGGAATTAAATCAAACTCAAAGCAGGGCGCCTAATAGGTATTTTCAGACAAGAAAAAATACATACATGAGCAGTCATTGCATGACCTAAGACAGATAAGTCATAATAAAATAACAACTCCATACTAAAATAACAGGGCAAGAAAGGAAAACAAAGCATGCAGGCCATTTTGCTCCCCAGGAACAACACTGAATATGGCAGCAAAATCAGGYAGGACTGAAAATCCATTTGGCAAGGACAATGACACACACTGGAATACAATAAAGGGTGAGGCAGAACTTCCTAAGTTAATTATTTAGAGATCTTTAAAGGATTTGAGGAGGAAGGCAACTGACCATCTCCAATGAAGCCTCTCAACCCTTGAGAAGGAAAAGACAGACATACACTAAAGGAAAAATCCTGGCAGTGCTTTTATTGAGGCATACATAACTGATTATACAGGCTGACCAGCAGAGAGGGCTGCATGAACTGTAAAGCCTGCATTTCAAATGGGGCACCAATCAACACAGACCTTCTGGAACAGCAGTAGGGGCAGCCTTTGATTAACAATGTAAGATAGAAGGTATGGTTGCACACAAATTGACAGGTCACAACAGAACTGAACCCACACAAACACATTAGTTCAATTCTCATACAAAAGTGGCAGGCCTCCTAGCAACACATGAGAAGAATGCAGTTATGAAGAGTTCTGAAAACGTACTTATATGAAAGTGGCACTTTTAAAAACATCGACACAATTTACACTACTGAAATACATGACCTGCTGGCAAAGCTGTGGAAGCAGGGRAGCCAAGTGTTAACATTACTGCAAATTCAAACAAAATCTTCTGAGTGAGGGAGCACCATGTAATTTATGAAGTCCAAATAAACCTCACTTCAATTCTCATCTTTCTGATTAACTCTTCTACATGTGTYTTTTGGTACATAAACAGATACATTCAACCATTTAAACCCCACTAAAAACCAGAGAAACTGTGAAAGATACCTATTCTATAAACGTGGCAAAGAAATAAAAGTACAGTGAACCAAGGGCATTTACTTGAAAATTCACCTGTAAGAAAACTATGTTCAGATCTTCAGAAGCAGCTCAACTAACTCTTGAATGCCTACAAAACCAGCCACACTGCTATACTAACATCACCAAAATCTAAGATTACTGTAATCATTTAACTATTAACTAACTCTAGTGCCAAATTTACTAAGGAAAAAAAAAGCCCCAAATGTGAAGGTTAGTGCAGTCTAGTATTGGATCACAGTGGTTTCACATTAACTTAAATCTCTGAAATTCCAGAAAGCTAAAGTCTTATTCTCCCTTTCACCTGGTATTCCTAATTGCTCCCTACTTGGTCAGCACTTGTCTTTGTACTGGGACAACAGTTTCAGTTAGCACTATTTAGAAGTTTTCAGCACTTGCTCAAGTTTTCAGCATTTTTCTCACTCCAAGAACACAGGATTGCTAGCGCAGTTGCAGGGAYGTGTATGGGTCTCCGCATACATGCTCCACTCTTACTGCCATACACYGACTTGAAAATGTATCCCACTTGAAAATGCACCACAGAAAATCRAAGTTTCTCTAAATCTGCAGAAAAACCAGGAGAGTTCAGAAAAAGCTGGTATGTGGCTGGAAACTTCTATTTTCTTAGAAAGATACTCAAGGAAGATCTGAAAATAAAAGATTGTAAACAGAAAAAAGGCCATAAGCATGCTTTCTACATAGTGAGGCATTTAATTTAACAACAAATATACATAAAGGTTCAGCAGACATTTGCAGGGATTTAGACTTAATATTCCATTGCATTCCACTTTGAGAAACAAGAAAAAAAACTCTAACACTTTAGAAAGGTCATTAGATATGCTGATTAGAATCTCAAAGTAATAATCAAAAGGGAATCAAAACCAAGCAATATTATTTACCCTAGGATTAAGATTATTCATATATAGCTGCAATCTAAGCAAATTTATATTTTTCAAATATAGAAAGTGAAACAATACACTTTTTATATTTGAAAGTCACAATTATTACATGTGAAAGTGAAAAAAGAACAGCATAATAAAAAAAATTATGATGATGATAATAATAAAAATCATATATTAATAKAGTTGGAAGASACTTATGGCCATTTGGTCTATTACCCCAGCTCAAAATAGGGTCAAATTATACCAGGCTCAAAGCCTGTCCAGCAAAATTTTTACCATGTTCAGAGGTGGACATTTCACAACTTCTCTGAACAGCYTGTTCCAGTGTTTGACCATCCTCCTGCTGAAAAAGATTCCCTTAATACCTAACAAAAATTTCCCATGCCCCTTGTGTTTGTTTTCTCTCATCCAAACACCTTCAAAAAAAAGCCCAGCTGCGTATTTTTTACAGCCTCCCATCAGGTAGCTGAAGACAACAAACAGATGTCTCCTTAGACTTCTCCAAAKGAAAACACACAATTCCCTCAGCCCACAGTACATCATGTACTCCAGCCATATTCATCTTTGGCAGTACTTCACTGAACTTTTTCCAGCATGCCAGTGTTGGAATGATCTAGTATTAAGAAGCTTTGAACTGGAATGCACAATCAGACAAAATAAGAGAGAAGCCTTTCTTTAAAAGGAAGTGCWTTTTAGCGATATCAATGCTAAGTTAGGTACTCAAGAAAAATGCAGCCTACACTTAGGAAATAATTGAGCATGGCATGAAAAACAGTAATCACAGCAAGCCCTGGTATAGTGAGAGCTGAATTGAATACCAATTTTCAATGTAATTGAGTAGTAAACACATCTTATAAGCACTACCTATATATATGGATCAGATTATGTGCTCTTTATACATACACACATATAATAAATATTATGAACATTCAATTTTACTTATTACTTCAAATATATAAAGGACTTAGTCATTGTGGGTGGAAACCTTACGTACAACCCAGCTGAAATCCAAAAAAATAAGTATGGTTTTATAGTATCTGCATTTACTTAGGATTATTCTAGTTTTAAGACTATTTAGACAACAAATTACAAATATAAAAATGCTTAACAACTGCAAAAGCTCAGGACTACAGCAAAGAATAAGGATATAATGCAAAAACATTTGCACTCTCTGTTGAAGTTGTACATATTTGACACAATTACTAAACTTGCTGGAACAGTTTCTAACTTGCAGAAGTCTGCAAAACAACTGCAAGACCTGCATATGAAGGAAGGAACAGTAACCCAAAATTCTACTTTTATATAGGAACTTTGCTGTGCAACAAAAACAAACATGAAGTAGCTGGTTCAGTTTTAAACTTCCTTTGAGCTAATATTTTTTTTCCAAGCAGTGCAGACCAAACTTGAAAATGAGAGAACCCCTCCCCT
This sequence comes from Alauda arvensis, assembly GCA_902810485.1. NCBI lineage: Eukaryota > Metazoa > Chordata > Aves > Passeriformes > Alaudidae > Alauda > Alauda arvensis. The sequence continues at coordinate 71,732 of CADDXX010000311.1, read as the reverse complement.
CAAACTTGAAGGATATTTCATCATACTCTACAATAGACTTTGCTAGACTACATGAGAGAAAATAGTATTTTACTCTCCAGGTACCATCAATAACCAACAAATTCAATCTGCAAATGGAGAAGAAACCTAACACACATATGCAGACTGATTCCTGGAAATAAATAGTCTCTTTCTGGAGTCTACATAAAGATAGAAAAGGATTTGAAACTTTTTTTTTTTCAACCAGGATACATTGGGATGATTACATCAACCAGCAAGTAATGTCAATTAGACATAAAAWAATTCAGAGAACCCATTTTCCCATGAAATAGAGGTTACTAATTGCAAAATGTTTGGAGATTAAMAGTTTTTCTTCCCTTGCAACTACAATAAACTGTCTCTGCAACCCAATCTGCTAATGAATACAAGCAAGGACTGTAACCTCTTTCATRCTGTCCACTGTCTGTCCTCCAGCCCCTAGTTCTCTGTTGTCTTTAGAAGTTTCAAGTGGAAACGGATATGGGAATTTTCCCAACATCTAGCTTACATTGCAAGAGAATTCTGGGACAAAGAAGCTTGTTAAACTTAAACCAAGAACTTTAAGGTTTTAACAATAAACAGGACCTGTTACGCAGAAATATTGTCAAGGTAACAATTCCAGTGGGTGCTAAATGGTGGTAGCCTCCAAAATGCTCCATCTGATATTTTATCTAGAACARTGACCTTTTAGTAACCTACTTACCTCAGCAATAACTCAGAAATCAATCTAAATAAAAAGATAATACAGATAAATTCTGTCTAGATTTATTAAACTACCTGAGTCACATATTACTGAAATTTGTATCATGTCCACATACTTCAAAATGAAAATAGTTTAATTCAAATGAATTCAAGTAAATTTTGCTGATTTCACAAGGTTGACAGAGAGCCCAAGACGTGAGGACTCATATTTGAATCCTCATAGAAAAAAAAAAAAAACCAAACAAAAAATCAAAGTTGCAGCTCAGTAAGATTAGGGAGTTTAACATGCTTGATTGTTGACTTGCTTTATGCATATTAATCCWATGTAAATTTCAACTTGAATTCCAAAAGAACAGAAACCAGGTTACTAGTGATAATACTGAATCTCTTGGATATAGGTGTCTGGTTATTTTTAAATACACAGGAACAAAAAAAAAAAAAAAGTGGTCCAGATGCAGATAATCTTCAAAAGGACTTCAAAACATTTCCTTAAAAGTCACTTCATTGGCTGWAAGTACATTTGCAGTCATGCTTATTCTTTCACTCTTAGTATTTTAGGGACCTTGTTTTATAGTGAATGCAATCAAATAACCGACTCCTTGCTTTGATGAAAGCCACCTGTATGTTGTATCTCTAGAACAGTAYCTCTTAGAATTACTTCAAGTACTGTAACAACACTGAGTAACTAGGTACARTGATATTGTCAGTTTAATGGCCATCCCTTCTCACTGCAGCAGAAATACTAGAAATAAAACAATGACAAATAAAAACCTACTGGCATTCTTCATATATGGTACTCAACTTCAGATAATTCAGTTGTCCCTTAACTCAGTCAAAAGAGGATCACTACAGCACTGAAAACCCCATCACATGGAGCCTTTCAAGAAYGTGTTTGCTAGGCCTTTGACATGGAAGAAAGTGTCACTACTCCAAACTTTTAACCCCTCTCTTTCCTCAGTGTTTTCTGCTCAAGGACCTCAATCCTCTTGTTTGTAGGAGGTGTTTGTAAGAGTGAAGTAAGCTTCCACATACCTTCTCATCCCAGCCTTACCAAACTCCTTCCTACTAATGCTGTCCATCTCACCATATTAGCAATTCTACTCTATAACCAAACAAACACAGAAACACTTGTATGGTTGTCCTTCTTTTCACTCTGCTTTTATGTGTTTGTGACTGACTGAYAGATTGGGTAGGACACTTTTGCCAACTCACTAATACAGGAGGYACAGCTGGGCAGTCAAAGGCTTCACTCACCAGAGCCCACATCCTGGTGAATGGMCACATTATTGAAACAAGGGTGGTTTTCACTATGACCAAACCAGATGAAATATCATTACATCTTATTCCTTTTACAAATCCAAAGCCATTCCATTTGCAGTCCAACTGCCTTCCTAGGGCTATAGTTGCTCTCTAATCAGTCCTTTCTGTACTGCCTTTGCRCTCAGCTACTGAGGGCCCCTTACATTCATTTCATGAGCTTTTTCAATGCAGTAGCTTGACTTAGGCAAGTAGTTAAATATTTTTCCCCTTACCACACCAATGTAAATATATTGCTTGTACTGGTCCTGCAAAACCTCTAAATACTTCTCAAGCTGAGCCTTTAGTCCAGCAGTACTGTAATTATGCTGKCAGCTAAATTCCCTTCCATTTTTTTTCCTGGTTTTGTTCCTCCCTTCTCTTTTATACACCATAACCCTCTCCCTGCCCTGAAAAACACAAAAGGAAAAAAASGAGGAGAAAAAGAAACCTCTTTTCTTCCTTTCACTTTACTCCATATCCCTGCCCTATTCTRTATTTTGTAAAACTTCCCCACTTTAAGTTCATTTTCCTTTGTTCATTCAGGGCATTCYCCATTTCCCATTTCCTCCTTCCTTTCCCAGCAGCTGGACTCCTCAAAGGACAATGTTCTGTCCCTTGTTCTGTCCCTTTGAGAGGTTTGGGGTCTTTTTTCCCTTTTGGTAGAACACAAGAGAGCCAGCTCTCTCTGGTATTTCACTTCTTTATCACTCAAGAGCATGCAAGTTGCTTTCAGAGTTGATAATCTTCAGTGCCTTCTTGTATAACGGCTCTCAAGTCAGTAATTTTAAATAATCCATTGCAAATAGAAAYTATTGATCAGGATATTTACATGACAACTGAACTTTAAAAGACARGATTATGTGAAAACAGGCAACACTCAAAGAGTGACTTCTAATAAGGAAACAAATTAAAAATTTATATAAAACTCAGAATATACAAGGAAATTTATCTAGAAATGTAATTTTCATGTAATCACTAAAGGTAGGGTTGCTACAAAGAAACCTACCATCTTTTCTTACCTCCTTCTTACTTCTGCACTGCAAAYTACTTCAGAAATGAAGTAATTTCTGCCTGTGATGAAGTTTWGATTACCCATTTCATTAGTTCCAGCACTATAAGTGAGCAAAAAATTACATAAGGGTTTTTTCTATCTTCTGGTTTTTTTGTKTGAAAGAAACACACCAGTGCAGATTAGAAATGATGTCTTGCTGTTATCGAGTCTACGTATCACGCATCTCTTCCAAATAAATGGTACAGTTATCACAGTAGTCTTGACAAGTAAACATGATGTTCTTAAGTCAACTAGGATTTTCAKGTAACAAGGACAAAAATGAAAAGACAGACAAATTACCAAACTGACACTCCCACATAGTCTGTGTAATCCACGGCTGACCTGCCATTTCTTTCATTACTTGTAGAAASAATTTAACACTTTAAGTACGGCTGTAATCATATAATGAGATTTGCTAAAGCCAGACTTTGTGTGAACTAGTCCAACAGTAGAATTTTGATGATCTACTTGCTGAACACCAAGAGTACTTTTCAAATGCTTTGAAACTAGCAGAAACAGTAGTATTAGCCATAACACATTTGAAATGTTCTATCACATTCTGAAAGCATAAGACATTCTAATCACTATGTAGAAMTGACTCCAAAATTCCATGGAACAGAGGCATGTCATTATTTAAAATACAGAATGACTAATGTTATGTATGTATGCAATGATACCCTATTAAAGATGCTATCTCATAAAAACAACAGAATTGTATAACATTTTACAGTAAACGTAYTTACAGCAGTGTACTTATGAATGTCATTCTTTCAGTAACAAACAGTTATATTATGTARCAATTCACCCAGTGAATAAGTACTGTGATCCAGTATTTTACTTATGACTTCAAAAGGGCCTCGTCCATTACACAGAGAAAGCAAAACTTTAAAATAAAAATATKTAGGAATAAGCAGGAAATGAGAGATCACAAACTATAATTGCAAAACCAATCCTGTACACAATCTGTGTCAGTACATGGAGGTGTCATAAATAAAAGGTTTATTAAGCTGCTACTTTATTCCATCACATGGCCTAAAAAATGAAAGGACTACAATTGGAAATACATATTTTTACTTATTCCTCTGTTAAATCTATAAATGTATTGGTGTAAAAGAAATAAGGAACTTGAGCACACAGATGTAAAATACAGCATTTTCTGAGGAAATAAACACTAGTTTGGAGAAAATTTCAGTTTGAATTATGCAATCTTTAATGCTCACGCACAGCCAGAGTGTCTGACCCTCAACCATGGTGAATCAAAACTAAGCAAAACACTTGCAGACAGCATGAATGCCTGTTTCAATCACCTACCAGAATCACTCTTTTCCTAGATCAATTGTCTATACTGAGGTTACWAAAGAACATTTCCAAAGCCTTATCACAAAGGATCTCTCCCCTCTCAACACAGCAGCCTCACTGAAATGTGACATTACACAGTACTTTCCCATAGTTRCTACTGCTGGAATAATTAAACATGTCCAGTAACAGTTAAAGCTAAAAAGCCATACAAGGACTTGCACCCATCTGTATTTCTATACAGAACCACACCTTCACAGAYTCAATTCACTTTTCTGACACTTCACAGTCAAAGCAAGGACACTTGTAACTTTGGGAATCACTAAGAGTTGGAAAGAACGCACAGGGATCACTAAGCCCAAGTCTTAAGTGAATGGCCTGTGTGAGAATTGAACCCAAAAGCTCAGCATTATGAGCACCATGCTCTAACCAACTGGACTGATTCCAGGGTTTCTTGCACTTTCTTCATTACCTGTCATCTGTATTTTCTTTCCCTCATTTGTAATACATTTTGACTTCCTACCATTATCCTTGTATTCAGACTAAACATCAGTCCTTATCTACTACCAAGCAACCAAGTTTCTGTTKTCCTTCCAGACAAAATATCGATACTTCTCCTTACTCACACTTCAAAAGAAATTCTAATCAAAATACCAAACCCTTATCCACTGAAACTAACAGAACAGAGTCTTTTCACAATCTGTTTTTCACAAACAATTTGWTTTTTTCCAGTAACAAATCATAACTAATTCCTTTTTCAAAACAGCAACAGTTCTCCTCCAACTGAAGATCAATTTTCCAACCCCATAGATGATTTTGATAGAGCTTACCCAGCTTGCAAATCCAGTAATATTAATGTGCTGTAAAGTGCTTTTTGGTTATCTTATTTTCCTGCCATTTTCTCTCCAGAGGCACTCAGAACTTGACTGGGGAGTTGGCTATAGTAAATATGAGGACAACAGAKCCAGAAAGCCAAAAGGTTGTTTCAGCAATGTAAACTGAAAGACAAAATACTTGGCTAGATTTGGACCATGAAGTTTGATTCCAAGTAGGTCAGACATCGACTACTGTCAAGATCAGAAAGCAATCCTAAAACCTACTTGATTCAGAGTAGAACAGCTAATGGCTGTTTTATTAATGGGACCAGAGGAAGAAATSTAAGAAAAGCAATAAAGCTTCAATAGGAGAGATGTGGCTGAACATGAGAGAAAAGTTCTGAAGCAAAAGTAGAGACAGTAAGAAGGTAATGAAAAGAGAGGCATCTGGAGGGATGAGACAAAGCTGTTTACATTCTTGCTCTCTCCTTACTTTAAGCCCATATTATTTACAGAATCCTACTGAGTTCCTGCTTYGGCCTGTAAATTCACCTCATGCTCCACTACCCTGAGAAAGGAATGCAGAAGTATTTCTGTTGTTGTGATAAAAGAGGAAAAATCCTTTTCTTACAACAATAGAAATATAACCATTTAGAAACAGTAAGGTTATATTATGCTTATAACTTTATATATATTTTATAATATATATATATTATATTATATCCTAGCATCTTTGCCTGTCTTATTTGCAAGTTCAAAATAGTTATCTTCTGTGTGGTGCAGTATCATTCATTTCAGAAAGTTCAAATTAACAACTTAACAAACTTTATTTTCCTACCACTTGCTGTGTAAGCTTACCAAATGAGTCTACAAGCCCATTTAACCTTGTTACTGCATCTTGTATGTTTTTGCCATAAGGAAGGCTTTAATACTTTCTTCCCTTAGTTTCTCTTCTTTCTCCKCTAAGTGTCATTGGTGACAATTATTTACCTTCTTATTTCCCTGATAGCAAGAGGAAGTCCAGCAGTTTTGTTTGCTTAGATTCTTCCTCTAAAGTGAGTAACTGGAAATTATGTCTAGATGAGAAAGATACTGTACCAAACAACAGGTTTGGTATTCKATAATCACTGCAATGTATTCTAAGCTAATTGTTAGATGAGAAATGAGCTTTTCTTCTTAAGCAGAAATAAGCAAAATATTGTTTCAATCAATACCACCATAGTGATAATTCATGCATGTTTACTGCCCCTCTGCCTAATAGGGGAAGTAATTAAGAAGTTATTTTGATKARCAAYGGRATTACTTTAAAATTTCTTCTTTCCYCTTAATATTTAATAATCAAGATAGCAGCCTAGTAATTGAAGTCATTATAATAAGAGTCAGGAACATGAGCTTTTAAAAACAATATAAACCAAAAAGAAGTGGAAACAGAAGGCTCTTATTAAATAAATTTAGAGGTCATTAAATGATGCAAAAAAAGGCATACTGATCCATGATATATTTATGTTCCTTAAGGAAAGAAACCTGCATTCCACTATTAATTTTATTTGTATGCAATGAGATTACAGAGAAACTGTTAAGAAAGGCAAATATTAAAACTTGACTTGTGAACTTGCACTCAGGAATTTAGCTTGATGAAAGAACCAAACTGCACTGGTATACCCTTGTAACCAGTTCTAGAAGATATTCATTCCAGCAAAACAGAATGCACTGATCTCAAAAGGTTGAAGTTTAATGACCTGACTAAAACAAAAGGCCATAACATTCTATAAGTTCCAGCCTGGTTTAACAGTTCATGAATCTCAGAGACTCAAAGAGAATATTAAGAGAAAACAAACAAACCAAAACAAATAAAAACCAAACCAAAACAAACAAAAACAACCAACAAGCAAAAAGCCCCCTCAAAAAAACACCAAAAGCACACAAACTCACAAGTATGAATACATGTGTTATATGCATGTAASGTATAATTAAGTAGTCCGCAATCTAATGGCCAAATTTATTTATTCAAATTAAAAGTGTCTTCTTTAAATTATGACAGAAATTAAAGAGGATATTTAATATGTTATTAATATATGGTTTAATATTAATATGTTATTAACAGTTAATAACATTTAAAACTCATGTTGCGCATTTACTTTTTAAACTGTTGTTCCACATATTTAATCACTCAAAGAGCCAAATAGTTCTCTGCACTAATGTTTTTAATTTAAAAAAGACACATTATRGTGCATTTTTATGTAAGAAGAAATGGAACTTAATAAGTTCAATCTAGACTTTGAAWTTTAATTAATTACATTATGCCAAAAAGCACATTGGCTATAGTTTTCAACTACAGTAATTTTAAACCTACTATATGCAGTTGGCATAACRCATTTCTAAAATCAAAAGGGAACAAAAACATAGGAAACTGCTGAAAAAATTATAGTTGACATTATTAAATACAATTTAAAAATGTTACATAACCAAATAAATTTATCAAAACATATTATATWTTTCAAACTGTTAATTAAAGAATGAAAGCTAAGTCAATTACATGAGCTGAACAGCACATTTCTGGTCACAGTATCCTTCAAGGTTTTAAACCAATCATAGGTCATGATCATATGGTTATTTTTACACAGACTGGGAGACRAATATATTCCCAGTTTGCTTGTTGGAAAGTCTCTGACCACCTATTATCCTGGCTTTTATTTAGAAATCTGCCAATTTTTAGATCTTAGCTGAATTTAAAATTTTGCATCTATGACCTATTTCACTGCCCTAACAGAGAAAAAAAAACACTGGCAAACAGGAAAAAGTTCACAGCAGAGGCCACCACCACAGGTGGAGGCTGTAGCACAGACCCTATGAGGATAGATGGAAAAGAAGGGTATATTTCATCTTGAGCAGACTGGAGGAGCCTACCAGCAGCCTCCAATACCATCATGGAAGTTATTCAGAAGATGGAGCCAAACTCTTGTCCTCCATCCACAGGAAAAGAGACAACAGGAGCACGTTGAAACACAAAATGTTTAGAGAGGATACAAAGAGAAAGGCTGACACCCAGACAATGGCCCAACTGGTCGATGTGTTGTCTCCATCCTTGGAGATTTTTATRACCTGCCTGGATACAGCTCTCCTACCTGTTATGACCTTCTTACTGATCCTGCTTTATGCCAAACTTTGAAACAGAAACCAGCTGAGGTCCCCTCTTCACAAAATTATTCTGTGGTTCTATTCATATAATAGCTGTCTTTAACTAAAAGTTACATTATTTGACTAAATTTAGGCTTTAGCAGAATTGTAACTATAACCTYCAAACCAAACAATTGTAACTATAACCAAAAACCTTGATAATTTAAAGAAATCCTTTTTCTATCTATTGGCTGCCTGTCCACTGAAGATCAGGGATGATATGCTCTTGTTTTTGTTCTTCGTGCCCCCTGAGCATAAAAGGGGACCATCACTTTTCCGGGCTTCACAGATATTTAACTCTTTAACTGCATGATAAAGGTGACTTCCCCTTAGGCATCCTCACTTAGAAACACTTCAGCTACATTGCATCAAGTCAAAATAACACTGAGTTTCTTATCCAAGACATACAACCCATGTCAGAGAGGGAGTAAAGTGGTTCCACACATTAACACAAAGCACCAAGTGCCCTACATGCTGTTCAAAGCTAATGCTTTTCTGTATTTCCAGAAATGGCTTCCAAAAAATCTAAATATAAAGCTGCTCAAAGACCTTGGTTAAGCAGTCCACAATACTGTAAGGATGAGAAACCAGTCAATGCCTTCTAGCATTATTATGGCATGCAATTAACGTGCTGTAATATCAAGTCATGACAAACTTCAACTACCCATCAAAAAAGTCTCATTAAAAAATGTTGTTCCACCACCCTGCACAGTCATAGCAACTGCATGACCACATCAGAGCATAACAACTTAAACTAAAAAAAGAGACATCATGTATTATCAACCTACCCAAAAATTTTTACCTCACATTCAAGAACTCAAAAAAATTGTGTCAAAACTCACAGAACCACCAAAAAAATTGACAAATACTATAATCTTTTTCAAAAAAAGAAAGTAAAAACATTCCAAAGCRAATTTAAAATTCAGCTTTGTGGGTTCACTGGCAGAATTATTAATAAATTCGTCATGGTTTAGGAATGGTGTTCCCCATTTGGTACTCCCACTAAAAAGATACCCWGGTTGCTTCCTCCATGTCCTCTCTCTAGTGATAGAAACAAATGGCAGAGATTACAGGCTAATGTAAGAACAATTTACTGGAAACAGCCATGYGATAAGAAAATAGACAGTAATAGCAACAGTATTAATAACAAAAGTGTACAAAAGAGGGTGATTWAMATGCAAAATGCTCCCCAAAGGCCCCAGGTTCCCTCTGCCCACCACACTTCATCTTGACCTGAAGCCACATCCTTCTGTCCAGAAGCGAGATCACCCACTTAGGACAGGATGAAGTGCATGGTATAGAATAACAACCTAGACCTTGGCACATGGCTCCAGGCTCCACCCCCTTGCAGCTACTGCAGAAAAATTAACTCTGTCTTGGCTAAAACCAGGGCAATAACATAGCAATCTCAGCAAGTGGCAGAGCTCTTCGGAAAGAAATCTGGAAAAAATACCAAAGCCCAAGAAAATTATGGCACAGCTTAAGGGTGCTGCAGTCTRAAGATATCCTTTGAAACAGTATTAATACATGTGAACCAGCTTGGGTAGCAAAAGCCATGTGAAACTTTCAGTGGCTTCCAACTACTGAAATGTGAATTGAGTTCAGGTACATCTATCTGTGTTACAATCACACACGCAACTCTATTGTAAACATAGCTTCAAATTAATTTGGTTCTGAGTGACACTTGTATAATCTCATTAAACCTCAGCCAAATAAATCCCCCCCAGTTTATTTATTCTCTATTTATTGATGCACACCTATTTCATCACACTGTTTTTAGGTCTGTCAATGCATAAAAATGAAAAGTGAAGACTCCAGGTAATTTTCACATCCACTTTGCATAGAGCCTGTATGTTTTACTAAGTTTTGCATTCTTGTCATACAAACTTAAGTCCAACATGCTTCTCCACAGGTTCTGCAAGCATGCTTATGAAATACTCACTGAAATTCACTACAAGTCCATCATCCTTYCAATGCCCAAGACATGGTTTTAGTGTGCTAGGAAGAAATTTTAGGGAAGAAAAGATAAATAGGAATAGAATGACCTAATRTTAGCCAACTACCTTGAAATCACCTTTAACTGAAGAAACTAGGTTAGGATGAAAGCAGCCAGAAGTACATTTTCACAAGCTTCCAGAGAGCATAGTTACAAAGGTTTATAAAGACCCAGGTATACGGCAATTAAAAGATAACCATGCACCTATTTACACAGTAGTTACAGTAGTTCCAAAGTCTGTCTTTTGGGAGCCAGCTGTTGGATTGACACATGCTTTACTGCCCACAGCTGAGGATCTGGGTCTTGTGCAATCCAGTGCCTTCCAATTCCACTGGGAAGCCAACATTTCTTTTGTAGCTCAGTCCATCTTTGGGGTTATCCAGGATGTGATTACACAACATTTTCTCTGACATTGCAAACCAGCTTAAGAAGTTATCCTGTCCATTCCCTTTGCCTCGTAGCACTTGTTCCAGATGAGAAAAAAAATTAATTTTAACTTAGGTCACTAGTGATACAGTTTATAGCACAGCCCTACGAAATGCTGTTGTGTTTACACAACCGAGGGAGCAGCAAATTCTAGTGTTTCTGAGAGGCTTAGGAAAGAAAATCTTGAGAACAAAGAAAGGTTAAGAGAACAGTTAATACGCATTGTGAAACTACAACTCCATCTTATTCTTAGATCTATGTGACTTCATTCCTTATAATTCCCCCTTTATGGTTTATAAACCCCTCTTTCATTAGTAATTAATGTTTGTTTTCCAATTGTCTTTGTCCTCAAATGCTCTTGCGTTAGTCTCCCAATCAAATTTTAACTAATACATAACTCAAACACCACCTGCAGCCATAGCCATATCTCCATAGCTGAATCCATGCAAGTAATCCCATAACTTCATGTTGAAATGAAAATACATTTTCTGCCAATACAAATACATTTGAATAACTGAGGCCTCAGAAGTAAATGCTTGATAAATACAGGTGCCAAATGARTATTTATGTATCAAGACTGGATATTTAGAAGGCAAAGGGTTTCTTACTTTAGAAATATCTGACAGTACTAGAAACCCAAGCTGTAGCMAGTGTAATGACACACTGAATTCTGATGAACATTTCCATCATAACTATGAAGTCCTTGTAGTCAAACAAGACTAATGGGTATCACAGATGGAAAACACTAATTGGAAGCATACTAGACCTGTACACTAACACTATCCCTCTAAGATATTATCCACCCACCAAAAAAACCCCCTCAAAATTCTTGCATTGTTTCYGGTAAACAGGATGATCTAGAGTGTCCCAAAAAAGGTCTAAAAATTATTTTAACAAATTTGATAGTTACTATCACTAAAGTCTTCAAAAAAGAAATCCTTGAGACAGATGAAGTTACATGCATAAAAAAGTTACATGCAAATAACTTTAATCCCAACACTTTGAACATGTATAATAAATCCATTTACTTAAAACACCTGTCAAAGAATTTCTTTGGTCCTGAAATCTACCGCAGCTGCTAAAGCACATAAGCAGAATGATAAAGGTGATACCAGCTAAATCAACTTCACTACACTGGCAATAAAAAAGCTTACACCATGAACAACACATAGATCAAGAACTGGGGTAAATTTCAGAAAAGATCCCACGTGGGGTTGCATGCAGAGCAAGACATACCACATCATACATATTCATACAAGCTTATAAGCACCTTCAAAGTCCTAGCCTAAAAACAACTTTGGTGATAACCGGCTTACGTGAGACTTGAGCAGGATCAAAACTGAGAGCTAGCCAAGCAAAGAAACTGGAAGACAGATAACATCTGATGTCAACAAACAAAAAATAATAAACCCCTGAAAGAATAACTTGCAGTTATTCCCACATTAAATTTTAAGCCAATTGTAAGCAGATAAACAAAACAACCWCTCACAGGATATGCAGCTCAGCAGAATCTCTGCTTAATACAGGCACAAATGAGACAAGATAAAGTGTTCTGRTGGAAAGAGGAAAGGTATTGAAAACATTCTCAATTTACCTGAAATATTGTCTTTTGTGATATCGCAAAAACCACAGAAAAACAAAATCAATTCATAGATTTGTATGAACTATGAACAAATAGTAAAGACTCTAAGAAAAAAGAAAATATACACATATTCCCTCCCTTCCCCCAYCCCTGCAAAAAAATCACCACACAAAACCAGAAGAAAACCAAGAGGACAGAAAATCAAAGCACCGAGCGCTAACACCTCCCTTCCTAATAAAAGGAAATGTGCAACCACGATTAAAAAGCAATCTACTAACAACAAAAGGAAACCTGTAATACTATTGTGAAAGTCATTGTCAAAGACAGATGCAGAGACAACTCACCTCAGAAAAGGACAATGTTTCTACTGATTTTAAATCAATAGTTGCCGGCACCAGATTGGATTCTTTTTTTTTCTACAATCAGATTTAAAGATTCAACTTTGACTGTGTGAAACAGTAACTACATAACCAAAATTAGATGGACAATTGCCTTCTAGGCAAGTCATTCTACATAACACATGGAGGTTATCATTGTCCACGTGAACCAGACCTCTCTGCATCCTTACTGCATACCCCACAGAGCCTGACATTTGAGTGAGGCATCACCCTTTTTCTTTAAGCATCTTACAAGTTGCAACTAACAGTGACAACACACCTTACACCTGTAGCTTGTAGCTGGCACTGTACTGAGATGCACAATCTACTCTCTAGATGAACACAGTATGCAGCAGAAGGCATCTATTTGTATGCAGCAAATAAAACTGGATTGCAGTTCCTTCAGCAGAACTACTACAAAGAAGCTTCTTTGTATATTCAATTTTTTTTCACATCTGCATAAATACAGACATATCTTTCAAAACAATTTTGAAAATCTCAYATTCAGAAATTCTAGAAATCTCCTCATTCATCTTTTGATAAAGAAATTGCAACTGAAAAAAGTTAAAGAAATACAAATGTAAGCATGAGCTCAAATGTTGACTTRGATCATGCTAGTATTACTCATATTAGTCATCTTATTGGGCTCATGCTGAGAACCCCATGGGACATATGAATACGTAAAGAATCCACCAAAATCAGTGCACAGCCAGGGTCAGAGGCTTTGAAACAGCAGTTCTATTAAGTCAAATGAAAAGACAGAACTGTGTACTTGCCTATGTATGATATATGCATGGAAGCCCAGGTAAGAAGTAGCAGGTGAAAAATGGTAATCTGTAACAGAACAGGAGCACTAGGGTTGAAAGGATCATTTGGGTTGAAAGGCACAACAGGAGGTCATCTAGTTCAACCTCCTACTTAGCCTTGCAGTTACTTTTCTAAAAAAACCCACCAGATTTTCATTGCCYTCTTCCAGTTGTTTTTTGGGGGGTTTTGGGGTTTTTTTAGAACATCATTTTTAGGACAAATACTTGTTTTATTATTGCATGGTCAAATCTGTTAATTGCAAGCTTTGTAACTTTTGATACTCTTCTATTCATAATGAACACCATTTAATTACTGTCTCTGTTTAATACTACTATATTTCTGAATTTTACTTTCCTTTTAAGACTCTTTCAGATGACATCTCAGGTTATTTCTTGTAACTGCAAACATCGTCACTTAGCTTTTTGTTTACATGAGATAAAACTGTAAAAATGCCCCAAAGCTGAGATAAAAAGAGACCAATGGCAACGCAACAAACTCATTCATCAACTGCTTTTCTCCTGACTTCAMAAAGATGATGCCACTGCTAGTACCACACTGCAGTACCATTCACTCAATACTATTCTGTCATCATGCATTATATTACCTTCACATAGTTCAGAAATGGTTATTCTAAAGGGATTTCAACTTTTTATTAACCTAATCATCAGTCTGAACAACAACAAGTAAAAAGCAGTAGCAACCTCCTTTCATTTTCCATTCTGCAGTTCCAGTCAGTCTGATTCAACCAACAAGGATGTTGGACCATTTTCTGCATTCCATGTACTTCTTGCTCCCAGCAGCAAATACTCCTTCCCCATGCTGCTGCTGTTGGCACTTACAAGAAACGAAAATCTGTAAATAGGTCAAATTTGGGCTTCTTTGGAAAGTAAACCGCTGCTTAAAATCCCTGTGACTTCATACCATAATACTGAAGTTGTTTAATTCAAAAGTCTAGATTTACACCATTAAAGTCACTCGGGATGCATTCTCATCAAGCAGAAGACAGCRGTGGCTACTGCATTCCTACTGAATCCTCAAATTACTGCCACAAACCCCTAAAAAGSGAAGAAAGAMGGGCATGCCCACAGAACATCACTATACTATTAGCACCATATCAGTTACGAAGAAGACTGAGATGCAGGGAAGGAAAAGGAAGTTAATCCATATAACTGATCCAAAATACCTTTAAGTGCCCACAGTCTCCTGTTAATACTGATTTTCCATAAAACAGAAGCTTAAGAAATACTCCTCTTACCTAGTTATATATTCATTACATTTAACTAGCTATAGAACAAATGAAGAAGTAGATACTAAATTAGTAGGCTTTACAGAGCTAAGATGCATACAAACACCGATCATTAAGCAAATAATCTCAAGTGCAGAATCACACTCAAAACTGTTAATAGCCACTACAATCTTCCCAATCAAGTTTCCTTYAGTCCAGCGACCAAAAGGAAGACAGTCAACAATTGTCAGCAAAAAACAACTCGAGAACAACGAAAGGGAGATGTTATTTTCTCACCTGTCACTACTGCAGAAGTGAGAAATTTGAAGACAATACCACAGTCAGCTTCTAATTAGACTTCAGTCGCAACAACAACAACAAAAAATCTGAGGAAGTTTTATCTGAAATTCTTTTCTTAAAAAAAAAAAATTCTCGTGAAAATTAATCAAATCCATTAATTCTCAACTCACACCTAACGGAACATTTCCCCACGCAGAAGCAAATTCAGTAGAGACATACAGACAAAAACCACAAATGTGGTTTCTCGTGACTGTTTGCCCTCCTTCTGCGAAGAGATTTTTTTTTTTTTACGGCACAAATAAATATTCGCGAGGAAGTTCTCCCGCAACACGCAGCACCTCCGCCGAAGAGGCGCGGCAGCCACACTTCCAGCTTCCCCGCCGACCAGGTCGGCCCCGGCCCGCCCCCCCAGAGCCCTGTTTACGGAGGGGGAGGAAGCCAGCAAGGTGCCCCGCTCGCAGCGCCCGGCGGGCACGGCCGCCCGCCCACCGGCGCCTCCCC
>CADDXX010000311.1:28988-55830 GCA_902810485.1 Alauda arvensis | reverse complement strand
CTCCGCGCGGGGCTGGCCCTGCCGGGCGGGGCCGTGTGTCCCTCGGCCCGCGGGGACACCGTGCGGCCGCAGGGCAGCCGCGGCGCGGCTCTCCCCTGGCGGCGGCCGCCCCCTCGTCGCGGAATCACGGCGTACTCTGAGTTGGAAAGGGCAGCGGGGCACACGTGGATCGTCGAGTSCAGCTCCTGTCCAACACTGTACCACCCCCAAGAGTCGCGTATGGGCTTGAAAGCGTGATAGAAACTCGTCTGGAGCTCTGTCGCGCTCCGTCGGCACTAGAGAGTGCACCGGGGTTTTGTCACTGCGAGAAGCGGAACCGCTGCCGAGCAGGCGAGCGCTGCCGTTCCCCCCGCTGCCTGCTCGACGGTCGGTGCGGGCAGCAGGGACTCCTTGTCTCACACAAGGCTCCTCCGTCTGTGGGAGCCCGCTGAGGGGAAAGCTGGACGCGGTGAGRCGAAGGGCATCGGACCAGCGAGTGTGAGGGACAGATCTGGCCTTGTTCAACAGCGGTAAACAAGCAGCGCGTCTTTTGCTGCGGTCTGGCTGCACAGTAGTGAGCGTGTTAGCTGGGCCAAAGAAAAAATGTACGGTAGTTTTTTTAAGCAGTGTGTGTGTGCTAGTTCTGTCCCACCTCCTGGAATTTACTGCACAGTTCTGACCTCTGAAATTTGCACTTTTCTCTCACTTCCTGTGAGAGAAAGTTTCTTGGTTTGTCTGTACCAAGTAAACCTTGAAGCTTCACCTGAAAGCTCAGGAACTGGGTTGTGTGTTAGACAAAGGAAAAACACAAGTTGGGACAGGGAAGAATTAAAAAGCCATGTAAAAGTTTGATGGATGATGAGTCTTAGACTGCTAACAGGCTCACACTCATGATATTCATGCTTTCAAAGCAGGCTGTTACGTGTCAGATTGCAATGTGGTACTGTCAAAATGTAATTATTTAAGAGCAACATTACTTTGTCATGTCACTGTCATTTCTATGATGTGATGCATGGTTTTTTGCTCTGTACAGAAGAAAAGAGTATGCCCATGAGGTACAACATCATCTCACAGGTCTCATGTCCTGTAAGATGATCTCACAAAACCTAGGCCGTTTCAGAAACTAGAAATTGTATCAGTGGGTACATTGCTTTGTTTTTATGGAATGTGTAGTGTAAAGAATACCTGGTGATTTTGAAATAAAGTCAATTACAGCATGTTTTCTTCTATAATATCTAGTCCTTCATCTCAAAGTTTCTGTGGTATTACATCCTCTAATAATTTGCTTTTCATGTTTAATGTCTCAGTTTGCAGTGTGGAAAACTCACACCAACATGCTGCAGTGACACTGGAAACTTCTTCCAAGCAGAGATAGGAAAAAAACTCCGAGATAAAAACATTCTGATGCCTCCCAAAAATAATTACCTAATATGCCACTGATATCCAGACCACTCAAAAGATAGGAGAGTAGTGTGCTACATTGACTGTGCTCCCTGCATAACGTAAGACTCTGCTCATCAAGATGGACAGATTCTTTGCAAATGCAAAGAATTCAACTGAAATAGATGACAAATCCCTATATTGTTAAGTTTCAGTAGTTTGTCAGGGTCAGGTGYAGTTAGACCTGTAGTTAGATCTCAGCCTCTGGAGTAATAAAGCACACCATCACTTGCTTCAATTTTGAAAYTCCAATCTGTGTTAGGACTCCAAACATTATAGCTTATCTAGTGATGCCAGGCATTCTTGTTTGTCTTCTATTAAAATTAAACATGTTTTAGTATAATGTAGCTAGAAACAGTATTGTCCTATGAAATATCCTTTTTCATTAGTYTGTTCAGCATTGTTCATTACTTTCATCAGAGTTCTTGCTATTACATCAATTTTCAACAAATCCTTTAAAAGGCATCTGTACTCAAAAACTGTTTGCATCCCAGGTTTGCATCTAACTACCATTTAAGCACCCCCTTACYTTTTTCTTTGCTAAATTATCTCAGAGTGTCCATACATTGGCACGTTCATATGCCTGGACACAAGTGTCAACCTGTGGCATGGAGTTGAAGTGCCATTTAACTCCTTACTGTTCACACATTGCATTTTGCATTTTCACACTATCTGAATACCCTCATGTGTAAGGTGTAGTAACACAGGCATAACCACAGAATCCA
This sequence comes from Alauda arvensis, assembly GCA_902810485.1. Lineage (NCBI taxonomy): Eukaryota > Metazoa > Chordata > Aves > Passeriformes > Alaudidae > Alauda > Alauda arvensis. The sequence continues at coordinate 53,686 of CADDXX010000311.1, read as the reverse complement.
AAAACATGGATGCTAAACAACAAACTYMGTAAATATATTCCCAAATGATGGACAAAAATATCACTAATTATACACAAAACATTACTTCTACAGCACATGTAGCAGCTTCAAATTTAGTTTGCTTTTCAAAGCAAGTTACAAACTTGCTRTCTGTGTAAAAGGTTTAGTTTAACTTACTTGATTTCTTCTGTGTTCCAAATTCTGAGATTAGTGTACTGGCCAGGAAATAGACTTTGTTTGATGTTCAYGTTCAAAAAGCTAAAAATTACAGAAATAGTTCTATAGTAGTTCCTTCAAAAATTGTCATGGTTGTCAGTTGATTTATCAATTTCAGCTGAAATTAAAATCAAAGCATATTCTCTGTTTGGAAGTAGAGAATTATTTGCAAAACCTTTGCAAATTACAACACCAAGAAAGTTACTTATTTTAGTCAAACCTATGAAGTCAGGCTGCATGTATTTCACCTTTCTACTTTTGTAGGGTGTAAAATTTGTACTGTTTAGTACRTACATGGTTTTGGTTTAAAAGCCATTCTTTTCCTTTAAATATATGGCACAAAGAATGGTCCTAAAGGAAATGTTTTCATTTTTTACAGTCATTCTCTGAAACCTATTTTCTGAAGTCGTATGAGTGATCACCTCCTTCCTGGAGGAGAATGGAAGAAAAAGCACCTGTAAATACAGGTTTGTCTATGACTCGGCTTGYAAAAGGACACACTTCTAATTCACCCCCTTTGGGAAAATACAACTTGGGAAAATAAGCCATCTCTTGGCTTTGAGGGCCCCAACAGCAAGCACAAGATTCCCTTCCAGAAATCCGTTTGATACCTTTTCCTCTTGAGAGACAGTAGAAAGTACCTTAAAATACATTTTGTAATGCATTTCTSCAAAGACAGCTTTTGGAGCACATACCTAAGAATGCAAAAGGTACTTCTTGAGACATTAAATTGTACCCCCATTGCTGCTCCTGGTGRAAGATGCACTTCTTTATCAGTTCCTTCTCCAACAGCCCATTGTGCTCTTGATCAGGTACAAAATACTGCATCATGCAACAATCCCATAAGAATTTTTTTTTAAACCCAAGCAAACATGGAAAAAGCCCTACAAGAACAGGCATTAGTTCAATTGCTGAGCAAGTAAAAAGCACTCAGAGACTACGGCRACTAATGCAGAGCAGTGACTTCTGTAAATCAGAGGAATGGAATTAGGTAATGCTCCCTGTGTGTTCAAAGCTGCCCTGTTTCCCAGAAGTTTCCAGGAGCTGGATAAGCTTTCATTTTCCAACAGCTCTCTGGGATTCCCTCCAAACAATACAAGGAGAAGACAGAGAAGTCTACTTTGTAGCCCACAAGAAYAGTGCTCTGCCTGACAGATTCTTCGTTTGTGTGAAGGATGGGTGTGCCAGATGTCCAATGGCATTAAATCTTGGATTAAAAAGGATTGTATAGTAGTATTGCTGTATTTCTTACCACTATTGGTARAATATGCACAAGTCAACCATATGTAGTGCATGAGATTTTCATCTGCACCTTTAAAATTGAATTTTTCCAGTTTTGTGGGTTTTAATAGTTTCTGATAGGGTTTCTGCAATTAAAGATTAAATCATTTCCTTATTTACTGTTTAGTGAAGCTAATTGCTTCATGTGAGTACTAAGGCCCGCACTGATCTTCATAGTGCTTGTGGCTCTGTTAAATGTTGCAATCCTTTGAACAYTCTCATCCATGTGGCTCAGCACAGGTTCATGTGGATCTGATATGGGAATGGAGTAAATTCATTTCTTGCCAAGTTAGTTGAGTCACAATGGAGCTGCTGCATGGGATTTCCTTTTAAGGAGCATGTGCCTTTCTCTATTAGAGGATAAAACCTAGTGTGCAGCCAACAGTTTTGTAGCTGGAAAAATCGGGCAGGCAAGTAAGTGCAAGCATTTGGTTTAACTGTAGAACTTCAAAATAAATTTTTGAAATGCAGTCCACTGACAGGAAATAGCTTGGTATAAATGGTATTACAGGGAACCACAAATTTACTTCACTCTGTGACTTTTTTGCWTAGTAACCATTTAGTTATACTAGTACCACACAATGAGGAAAAGAGTCAGTAAGTCTGAATTTCTACTCAAAATCTGCTAACAGAGTGAAATAAAACAAAACTAGTAAAACTGTAGCCTGAGGCTGAAGGAGAACCTTCAAGCATAGACACTGAAGACTCAACTTGCAGTGGTTGTTAGTGGTTCTGCTGTCAAAAGTTCTAGTGATTGCAATGCGAATGCTTCAGGAGTCCATCAGTATGCAAGGTCTCCATCAAGTAACTGTTTCCTAATCAACTTTTGCTTGCATAGATTTTGCTTTGTTTTCCCTTTCATCTTTAAAGCAGGACCTCTTCTGTGCTTAACTGGTATCTAAATACAATAATGTGAATTTGTTTTAGGTTTGCATGGCCAGGTTTTGGTAGTGGGGGAGCAACTGTTCACATTGTGCTGGAAGCTTCCTCCATGTCTGCTACAGCCAGTGTCAGACATCTTCAGGATGGACATGCTACTGGCTGAGGCTGGGCCAGTCAGAAATGGTGGTAATGCCTTTTGGTAACATATTKAAGAAGGAAAGAAGTTATTGGGCAGATTTAATTGCAGCCCAAGAAGAACAGAGAATACTGCAGATGGTCAGTGAAGAAGGGGAGGGATGAGGTTCTCCAGACTCAGTAGCTGGGATTCCCCTGAAGCCCATGGTGCAGCCCATGCTGAGCAATTGTGCCCCTGCAGCCCATGGAGGASCACRGGGGAGCAGAGAGCCACCTGCAGCCTGTGAAGGAGACCCACACCAGAGCAGACGGATGCCCAAAAGAGGCTGTGCTGGAGCACATCCTGGCATTGACCTGTAGTCCCAGGGAGAGAGGAGCCCACACTGGAGCGGGTTTCCTGATAGGACGTGTGACCCTGTGAGACCTCATGCTGGAGCAGGCTGTGCCTGATGGATTGCACCTGTGGAAGGGTGACACACATTGCAGCAGTTCATGGAGAACTGTTGTTGCCTGTGAGATGAGCTCACACTGGTTAAATCAATAGGGAACTGTYTCYTGTGGGAGGCACCCCATGCTGGAGCAYGGGAAAGACTTCTCATCCYGACCACTGGGAGAAAAAACGTGKGATGAACTGACTGTAACCTCCATTCCCCTTCTGCCCACACCCCTGCAAGAGGAAGAAGAACTAGGAAGGAGGAGAGGTGAAGGAAAGTGTTTCTAAGATTTGTTTTCTTCTCATTATCTGGATCTGATTTTCTTGGTAATAAATTCAACTAATGWCCAAATTAAATCTGTTTTGCCTGAGATGGTAATTGGTTTGTGATCCCTCGCTGACTGTATCTCAAATTGTGAGCCTTACACTACATTTTCTCTCCCATGTCCAGTTGCAAAGGAGAGTGTTACAGTGGCTTTGGTGGATACCTGGTATCCAGCCAAGATGAACCCTCTGCTGAATTCAAATGCTTTCGGTTCTACTGTTATACAAATCGTATTCATATTCATAATAAAGATAAATTAAAGTGCCTTCCCAGGTCTACATATCACTAGGAAAATAATTTATGGCAAAGAAATTGTCTTTGAAAATCCCATGGGAATAGGGAAGTCTACTAGATTGAAAGCATCTCAAAACAGGTTTTGGAGGGACTGGGGTCTGTTTTTTCTTTTGAAAAATCAAAGCAAAATCACCTCAACCTTCCTYACCTTTGTAAAATATGGGAAACAGCCTGCTTCCCTCATATACACAAACTAGTATTTCTCTATTCATTCTTGGAGTTTCCAGATATTTAAAGGGACTCAGAAATTGACCAGAAATACTCTAATGCATAATTATAGGTTTCCAGCCCATTTTGAGTGAATACCTTCTCTACAGGACTTCATTGAGTACAGTGTTCACAACTGCATAATGATCTGACATTCCATTCAATTTGTGGAAAGTAAGATTGCTCTTTCGCATGTGTACATATATTAGAATTTATTCTTATGTCTTAAGACATGAATGGAGATTTAGATGAGAACATCTGTTATGGATTTTTAGAATTAATATTTCTAGAAGTTAATTATGTACTGATAAATAATATCTGATTTTAAATGCAATGGATTGCAGCTCTGTCCATATTCTTTTACGATGCATTATTATGGAAAGTTATCCTTCTTGAGCTTGTTTGGCAGCACTTACATCTATCTATGAAAGCCATGAAGCCTCAAAATTTAATGTTTATGTAAATTCATTTCCATCAGTAGTGTTTCATACTGTTGGATTTGGGTTTTTTTTTCTTTTGTGTTATTTAATCTGTTATGTAATTTAATCTGCTGTACTGTAGCAGGATTTGAGTATGATACASCTAGAAACTGAAAGGACAAAAGAAAACACAATGGGGTAACAAAAATTGTGTTAAGGTAAAYTGTTGAAGTCTTWGAATTTCCTCACTTCAGAGCTCAGCCTTTATATTTTTAGTGGGTTTTTTCATTCTGAAACACATTTAAGATTACAATTACTAAGCTACTTGGATGCAATACAGAAATCAATGTCATGAAACTGATCTTGCACATCTTCCTAACTGCCTACTGTACTCACACCAATCACCAGAGATCTTAATGAGGGTTCTCAAGTTGAGCATGGAGAAGAGAAGGCTTCAGGGAGAAGTCTTCAGGGAGACTTTATAGCAGMCTTCCAGTTTTAGCATCCTTCCTGTAAAAGAGTCTTACAGGAAGACTGGAGAGAGACTTTGTATATGGGCATGTAGTGACAGGACAAAACGGCTTTAAACTGAAGAAAATATTAGATATTTCTACTTAATATCTAATAGATTAGATATTAAGAAGAAATTCTTTAGCATGAGAATACTGAGATGCTGGAACAGGSTTCCCAAAGAAACTGCAGATGGTCTATCTATTTTACTTCTGATTGATAGTACACAGTAGCAGCAAGTTGTGTTTTGATTCACWGTCCTGGAAAAGGCTGAGCAGAGTTTAAAATCAGAAACCTATTCCAGTCTSAAATACAAATATAAAAATATGTAGTCCTTTGATTCTTCAAATGTGCTAAGTAATTGTTGCTCAAATGAAAATAGGTATGAGACCCTTTGCTTTATCAWTATTTCTGAAAAAGTTACTTCAGAAAAAGCTAGATATCAGTGTTGGTATCAAATATGCACACTGGCAAAACAGCAGCATTAAAATATTTTATGTTAAAAATGAATTATTAGGTACCTTTAGCATAACAGCATAAGGTTTAGCAAAAGCATAATCTTTYGGCCAATTTCAGTTAAAACTAGCAGGAGTATAGGATTTTTCACAAAGAAGTAAATTCCTATTCTGGATTCAAAAAGATGCYCTGCTATGGATCTCTGCAAAACTGCTAAGAGRCARTTCTAAGAGAAAGGCCTGTCCCACATGCCACTGCTTTGGTAACACAGCTTTCATTAATTAATTGTGGGATCAGATTCTACATAATTTAATTACTGGTTTTTTACTATTGCTTTGTAGTTACATTGGTACAAACAACATCAAACCTATCACAAATCACTCTTTTCTTCTCTTCTCCCTTATTTTTGAATTCCAGTCAGATCAGTTAAAAATCTTTCTTTGTAATTAAAACAATAAATCAAATCCAGCTCTTTTGATTTCCTATATTAAAAAAAGCACCCAGCAACTATTAAATTTTAAAACAYTGATTTTTTGTTCCACTCTTTATAGTGTAATGGAAATAAACTGCATACTGAAGCTCTCTGGGAGAGTATTTCAGGATCTAGAAATAGCTWCCATGAACTCCTTTTCTTGGAGGAGCAAGATTTTTAGATAAGCCATTCCAGTAAGTATTCCCTGACACTGATGCACACGTACAAAATAAAGCACAAAAGCTCTCCCTAGGGCAAAAACGCACATCACTTGCCATTAAGCTTCCTCAAAGCTTTCGTTATAAAAGATATTGTCAAGGTAGTTGCACCTCAGGCAGAAACAGGAGTTAACTTGATCCTTCCAGGGAGCAGCTTCAGAGTGTGTCATTCCCAAGATACCTCTCATGTGAAGGACCAAACCAATAAGATTTGTTTATCTAATTGCTTCAAAGAGTAGGACTAGTTCTCACCCACAGAAATGAAGGAAAGCTAGTTGTCATGGTTTTGCTCAATGCTGACAATGTTGAATGTTGCATTCCCAGGACCAGAGAAGCTGCAGCYCTGGCACTGCCTTCAACTGTGGAGGAAACCCAGTCCTCTGAGATGAGTCACAGGTGTCCAACCCTCCTGGTTTTGAATGTCTCCTATTTTGCTTCCTGTGCTGCTACAGAACTGAGTCAGCCGCAGACGGAAAGCCTCGAGCTACCAAAAAACCCAGACAGATACTTTTGGTTACCAGAAATTGTGACAACAGGAGCCACTTTGCGCTGAAGAGATGCTGCAGCAGGCAACAGAAATAAATGTTGTACTTATCTATAGAGAGGTTACCATTCAGTAAATGGCAGAGGAAGCAAATTGAAAAGATTGCAAAAGGAACGGCTTTTACTTGGAACTGCCACTGTTCTGCTTACCCTCAGAAGTGAAACTAACTAGCTCCACACAGAGCTATTTGAGTTTAATATTTGGCTAGCAGCTGCAGWAACACCAGAAGAAGTGGATTGTCATGAGAATGGTGGGTGAGATACAACTACTGAACWACTATGCTTAGCATCTGTGTTCCTTGATTTGTTATATGAGCTTGTGCTGCCAAAATATGCTGGCAAGGRTTGGGATTTTTTTTTTAATTCCCTATGAAATGCTAGTGGGCATATATTTAAATGCTAGTGGGAACAATATTTAAAAATAGCTTTAAACATTTTAAATATAAACAGATAATTGGAACAGTAGCACAGTTACATTAGTTTCTTCAACTGTGTGGTTCTGTGTCTTTGTGACTTGTATTCCCCACATTGTTTCATTGAAAAGCAAGAAGCTAAAAATTAGTATCTAGTCCTCAAAGCTCCTTCTCTTAAGCTAGCCTTGCCCTAGTGCTGGAGAAAAGTCTTCGCAGTAGCAATGGTAGACACTTTACATAATGGAATGCTGTAAGGGTTTTCACCAAAGTTAATGACAGAAACCCCCACAGTATTGACATTAGACTGACTTCCTTAACAGAAGGTCCTAAAAGAATAAAGTCTTTCAATTTCATAAGACTTTATATCAGGATATTATCTTGTACTATTCAGAGACTTAGGACTGTATAAGAATGTGCTCATTGTCCATTTAGTAGTATAATATTCCACCAGTTTTAAAGCAGCCCATRTATGTTAGTGCCAGTCAGCAAGAAACTTTGAGTGTTAGTTGTCTTTCTTGCTCCACTTTAAATCTCAGAGGAGTCAGCCAAAAGACCGTTACTTTTCAAGATGGCAARCCTTCAAGGAGACCTCTGAGATGGAAAAGATGAGGACAATGTTTTGTTTCCACAGCAGGAACTTTTAGGGCAGATTTAGTTAGAAGAAATCAMATCTGTCTCTTCACTCTTCCATTTCAGAAACCCTGGATGAAAATCCCTGTAGTGAGGCAGAACAGTGACTGGTAGGAAAAAAGAGAGGAAGCTGTCTGGGTGAGTGGCCAGGGGGATAACCTGCAGAGGATTCTGTGTACATACAGGGAACAGAGAGGTGAAATAATGTAGCAACTCAGAGCCCCACTGCAGCATGGTGAGGACTGTTCTTCCAGCTTGTACAATAGAGAAAAGACYGTGGATCTAACAGGAGGAGTGAGACAAGATCAGTGGAGAAACAGATATACCTCAATGGAAAGCTCTCTCAAGTAAAACTGGCAGAATTTAGTCTATAGAGGTAGACAAAATAAGCCTAACACATTCTGTGAACAAAACAAAAGAACCTAAATTTCTCCAAAGCAAACAAACAAACAAACACCACCCTCAAACCGAAACCAACATTTAAAAAAAAGAGCAAAAATAAGCCAGGGAGATTCAGGCTTGTAAAGCCCAAAGAAGCTTATAGCCATCATAAAGCGAGGCAAATGTTTGCACAGACCTGAGGTTCTGTGAATCTTGATTTTTTTTCTAGTCCAGCTCCCTGTGGGATACAAATGAGTCACTTCATTCTTCTCTACCACTGGCACAAAAGCAGTTCTTCAAAACACAGAYTGTGGAATACAGGATAAAAATGCAGGAAGCTAAGAATTACATTACATGTAATCCAAATAATATACCTTTTTTATATTGCCTATGACTTGGCAGTAACAATTCAAATTGTATATTAATTAGTAGCATTGTTATTGTCTGGAGAAGACATAAGGTAGAGGAGATCAGTGAGAGACTTCACAGAAATCTTGAAAGGTGCGAAAAGACAAGTTTCAGACCAGTTCTTTCACAGCAACTCTTTCTTTGAAAATGATTCAGTGAAGAAAATTCCATGAACATAAATATGATTACATTTTTACTCCATGTGAAAGTCAGTCAGGCAAGTGACAATTTTGGTAATTTCTTGTATTTTCCKTACAATGTCTCAATAGCTATTCAACAATTTCTGACAAAAATTGCTCTTTTCTGTGCAAACCTGTGAAACTGAGAAGGGAAGAGATGGATAATAGGATTCTGCAACATCCTTCTCCTTGGCTGTTAGTTATACCCTATTTTTGCTTCTTACTGTAATTTTAAAGTTTTGAACAAATCTGCTAACAGTGCTTATTTAACTCTGCAAACTGAAACAGATGCTCATTCTTTATTTGTACTTTAAAATGAAGAAAACCTTTTTAGGCAGCTGCCACATCCAGCCTCTGGTGGTGCAGCACTAGACTAGCCCTCCTCACCCTCTTGTTGAGTAAGAAACTGCTAAGAAGCCTGTGCCTTGTCTAATAGCCTGTTCTTCTAAGATGCTCTACATAGCAGGGAAAAAGCCAGATCTTTCAAAACACTCTTCACTTTGAATTCATACATCCTTGCTTAGAGAAGTCTAGAGCAAGACCTTGACACAATTTCAAGGCAAAACTTGCTGCTGACATTAACAGTGAAGGATGAATAAACAGTATTTTACTAACAACCTGACAAACACATTTCCAAGAGAAACAGAAATACCATTCCCTAGTCTGTCTTATTTAGCCCTGATTCACCGTGGATGTGTTATTTGAAAATATATTATGTAGATTACTTAARTCCCAAAAATCAAGTGAAAATAATGGTTAATAAACTTGTGGCATGAATTATTAAGTAGATTTTTTATAGTCAGTGTTCAGAAACATTCTGCAATTCTTTCTCAGTCACATTCTGAATGTTTAGATGTGTTTCTAARTACAAATACTTTTATGAATCTCTCAGGAAGCCTTACTGCTTCAGCCACCTTCTGAATGCCTGGGATGACCATTCAGAACCATAGTCTTGAATTACAGCATACATCCACATTCATCAAAAATTAAAAAAACATATCTACATTTATGCAAAAAGTTGCTAAAGCAGCTTCTTTCTTATCCTTGGGGACAGTTTAGGATTGAAAAAAGATTTAAGTAACTTTAAGGGAGCAAGGTTGCAGCCAGTGAAAAATGCAGTGAAAGGGGGTAAGGCATTTGTTCTTAAATGTGTAAGTTCCAAGGCATCCTGCAAATATGGGTGCCCTCCTGAGCCTGTTGCTTTTTTCAAGTCAGATGTGTCATTGACATGCAGTGATGATCACTGGAATCAAACCCTTAATCCTACTAGCTCATCCACAGTTAAGCACCAGACACCTCACAGGATCGGTCTCCACAAGGCCCTACAGATTTTCACCACAGGTTCACTGTTGAAGGAGTGCAGATGTTTGTTGAGTGAGGAGTGCAGTGGAGGCTGCCAGGGAAGCACGGCCAAGCTGGTAAGGAGAAGAGGGAGTGACTATGTGGCAGACATACCACATGAGGACAAATGTGCAAAGACACAGGCTACCTCTGTGTGCTCAGTCGTGCAGAGCAGTTGCTACTTCATTTCCATGGGCACCCAGCTACTGTTCACCCTCATGTGAAGTTTATTTTGGCCTTTGTTTTCTTGTGGCTACACCCTTGATCAATACTGCTTTAAACCAGGTTTCCTCCATGGGTCTCCTTATTGCTACATACAGACACAGAGTACGACCATACTCTGTAATACACAGGGAATACAGCTTTGGGCACTCTTCTTAGTGCATATACATAATCTTATTGTTCCAGGAAAGAGATTAGCACTAACAGCTGACATCTATTTCTACTGATTTAYTACAAATCATCCTAATAGTTCTGTCTTGTAACAATGTCACAACTCAATTTATATCTAGTCCAAGTGCTATTTGGACATTGTGATGCCGTGACACAGTGCATGACTTACTTCTGTTACTCATCCAGTGTTGTCACCAYACAGTTCAGTCCACACCATCTCTTCCCTGCAGGACTTTCTGTCTTTTTACCCCTCTCACTGACAACAGGCTAAAGGTGTTTTCCAGAGCTTGTCAGTGTTGCTCAGAGATCAGGCACAAGGAAGACACTATATACCCAATCATGAATGCCCTTTTAAGGTACAGCTTACCAAGACCAAAGCAGTAACTGTGAGAGATGCTCCTTCCACATTTTATTTTGCTKAAGAGTTGCCCTGACACAGTAATGTGTCTTACTTGGGATCCCTTAGAAGCCAGGTTAAACAGAAGTGGACATATGTCAGATATACAAAATGGAAGCGTGGAGATGGCCATACAACATTAAAAAAAAAGAAAAAAAGGAAGGAAAGAACCCATATACAAAATTATGCATCATGAAAACTGGTGCCTCTGATTTCTGTCTCAAGAGAATGATTTAGAAACAGGGAAGTGAATGTCAGAATTTACAAGCAGAGAATTACGCCTCTGTGGATTGAAACAAAATCCTTATCACCCATGGGGAAGAGGAAGAAGAGAAAAAATATCTATGCTCTGGCAGTAACCAAACWYMATTTTGAAAACATTACCCAAGACAGCCATGTACCTACTGTTTTGGCACAGCTAACTTACCTAGTGTGTGCTTCCCTAGACAGTTATTGCACTGGCTTCTAGCCATATGCCTTTGGTGAGGTACACTGGCTTGGAATGAAACAATTTTGCTGCCAGTATAATCTCTTCTACACCACAAGCTGTCCCACACCAAGTTAGCATGAATTTTCTGACATCATCACAGAAGGTGCAGTCAAACTACAATCATAGCATCACAGAAGTTTGACAACAGGTATTAGAAAATTGGCAGGAGATGTAAGGTGAAGGCGTATTTCACAAATGTTTTTCCTGTCACCACTGTGACTGCCACTCTCCTGGGACTGCACCTGCCTGCAGTGCTGCATCCAGCTCTGGGGACCCCAATGTAAGACCTGGATCTCTTGGAGCAAGTCCAGAGGAGGCCCAAAGTAAAGATCTGAGGGTTAGAGCACTTCTCCTCTTTATGAGAACGGGCTGAGAGAGATGGGTTATTACAGCTTGGAGAAGACTCTGTGGAGACCTTRTAGCACCTTTAAGGCAGTACCTAATGGAACCTAAAGGAAGGCTAGAAATGAACTTTTAAAAAGGGCATGTAGTGACAGAACAAGTAGTAATGGCTTTAAACTGAAAGGTATGTTCATATTAGCTATTAGGAAGAAATTCCTTACTATGAGGGGGGTGAGCTGCTCTAACAGATTGCCCAGCATAGTTGTGGATGCCCAAAACCTGGAAGTGTTCAAGRCCAKACTGAATGGGTCTTTGAGCAACCTGGTTGGGGGATGGTGGAACTAGATGATCTGTAACATCTTTTCCAACTGAAATCATTCTGATTCTATGATCAGAGCTGTTCACCCAAAGATATKAACTAAATGACTGATGTATTGTTTAAATATTATTCTTATCTTTAAATAATCCTTATTTAAGGATTATTCATGTACAGCTAATCACTTCAAATTTAAGTTACCTGAGTGTTACTCTGCTATGAAGGGACTGAGATGAAAGATGTGTCTCCTATAACTATCATCTTTACCATAATGTCTGTGGCTACCAACAGTATGRATCTTTTTCACCAAAAAATTAATTTCCTCTGTCCAGCTCTAAAATTAACTATCTTACTTCCTTGTGTGATCAGACCACCAAAACAGATGTCAATTGCTGTTCTGCTGATAAACAAASAGCCTTTATCTGCAGGATTTCCTTCTAATAAGTATTTTTCCCAGAATATGAAGGCCAAATACTTTTAAGAAAGCTCTTACCTTAAACCTCCTCTGGAATTGTTAATATTTCTCCAAAGAGTGACTGCTCTGGAAAAATGCATTAGTTTCATATACCTTTCTTTTTTTCTGTGAAGCAACGAGCAAATTCAGAGTTGCAGCAAGTGTTATGCTGTAGAGCTGTGCAATTTGCAGCAGGGCTAAGGCTTACCACTCCAATTTTAACACTGAGGTTAAGTACAGGTAATTGTGTGACAATTATTGCTGAAGAATCTGCTGCTTGGGCAACTTATTGCTGTCTCTATGTCTGGTGCAACTGGAACATTTGGAAAAACTCACAGCTTTACAGTTAAGCTTAAATATAATAAAGCTTTTAATTTTTGAAGTTGTGACAACACACAAATTTTTATTTAAGCAAATGCTGGAAACTGTAGCTGTGGCACAAATTTGAATCTTTAAGTAAAGTAGGCTTAACATTTTTATTCTAGTGGGTTTTAATCTTAGTTTGTACACTTCACCTTTTGGATCAGTGGCACCTTGTATTTTGGGTAATTTTAATTCATAAAGTTTCTAGGGTTTTTTTTACATAGTGACATAGGGGAATAAGGTAAATTCCTAACTTGAAATGTAAAAAATATAGTCAAGTTATTTTATTTAATCTTCTATTATTTTATCTAGGCTTTCCTTAGCTGTAAGTCAAATTTTGGAAAGTTAGTAAAATATGAGAATGGCTTCACCCTTTCCCTTCCTCCCTCTCTGGCACGTCCCAAAGCTGGTTTTTTTGATGCATCAGTTCAAGATACCCATTTATGTTTTGAAGGGCTCAGGAAAGACTTCCAGGGTTTTTTTTTTTTCAGTTGTTGTCCGTTTTGCTTTAAAGGGAAATAAAACCTTATTTAGGAAAGAAAAAAAAAACTTTATTTTTTTCAAATCATGTCTGACAGATTGCAACAAGAACAAAGTACAGTAAAAAATTACTCACGTGGCCTGTAAAAGTTAACAAAACACTAAGCAAATACCGAACCTTTGTCAAAGTCCTTTTTGGGTCCAATATGTATTCTTTATACTACAGAGGTAATGCCCACTTCACAGTGGCATCAGATAAAGTTTGGAAAACCATTTCAATACTAGTCACTAGTATCTGCCCTCTATCTATATACCAGCTTTTGACACAGTTTTATTTTTCTCCAGACACATGAAATACAGTCTGAAGTAAAATATAAATTTTTTCCCTTGTGTCAGGAGTTCAGCATTAACTTCAACAGTTTGCCTGGAATCTACCAGAAGCATTCACAGGTAAATATTTACAACCTGGTAGAAACTATTTTGYATCTGTCAATCCAAGCATACAGCCAGAACAGTATTATTGGCACTTTAAAAAGGGAGCAGATGCACAAAATATGATGGTGGAACTGAACATATTTTTCTTTCTCAARGATTACAGYTACTTTTACTACTACTCACAAGTAATTGTGAACCATGTGTRTAGCATGCCAAACAAACCTAAAAAGAATATAATGTGATAAGCCATGGAAGTTTCTTCTCCCATGCCCATCTTTGCAAAAGAGATAAAATAAACCAGTATAGGCTGTAATCTCTTCTGCAGTATTCTAACACTATGAAAAGTAATAGACAGGTATTTTATTCTTTTTGTGAAACTGCAGCCCTGAGATGAKMTCAGCTGGTTAAASCATGGTGCTAATAATGCCAAGRTCGTGGGTTCCATCCYTGTACAGGCCATTCACATAAGAGTTGGATTCARTGATCCAACTTCTGATTCTGGGTTTTTTCCAGAACTCAGATTATTTTGTGAATTCCGTGAATTCAGTAAACAGGATTGGAGCATCTGACAAATTCTACACACACGCAATGTATAAAAAAAGAATTGCTGTCATATTTACTTTTTTTTTGCTGTCATACCTTTACTTTTAATTTTCATGCCAATATTATCTCTGCAATTACCTCAAGAAGCTAATACTTCCATTGTGATCATCCGTTTTGCAATACAAAGCTTGTTTTGGTCAATTTTGTTTTCCCTCTCTATCTAAACCTTTCAGAAAAAGCTACTAGTGAAATCAGTAAATACATARAACCAGAGCACTCACCTCATTAAGGCTTGAGAGCACAGTGACATGAGGCACTTGTGTCCCATTCAGTGGAATACAGTGCAAAGAGTCCCAAGTCAGCTGAGACTCCAGAGAGCCACTCCAAGCAGCACAGAATAATGGCATTGCATTTATAAATAGCACAGATCTAAAAGRTCCAAAGTCAGGTTTATTGTTTACATGCAGTGAGCTTGGGTACCCCCACASTGGAATCATCACAGGTCTCCCTATGCCAGAGTAAGTACAGAGATAGGTAGGTTTTATTAGATCTTTGCAGCACTTTCTGTCTTTCATGAAGTCTGTAGATGTTTTTTATCTTATAGTTTTACTGAGGTTGCAAAATCCAATGCCAACACATGTCATTAAGACTTTCTCCCCGCCCATGTGCTCTTCCTCAGCAGTCTTTGTTTCAATTTTAAACATGATCTGGAAGAAGCTTCTGAGGTGTCGCAGAAACTCAATTCTGAATGAGAGAAAATAATACAGTTTAAGAAATAAAACAGGAAGTCCAACAGCATTATGTACTAACACAGATTCCAGCAATGAGCATGRTGAATTAATTTTTCTCTGAAAACAGAAACAGGGCTACAAGCTCCAAACACTGTTCTCACTTGTGTTGCAGAAGTAGCTAGTGACCCCTACTGAAACCTCTGCCCTCTCTGTRTAAGCAGAGAGAGGAATGGCTGGTAATACAGCAAGACAAAATGGTGAGGGAAGAAGAAAGAAAGGAGAGAAATGTAGGCAGGCAAGGTCATTTACTCCTGATGCTGATTCCTCATCAGGGTTATTTGAACTCCACACCAACCTGTGATTCTCCTTTCCCCTGCCTAATGTTTAAAGCAGAAATAAAACATAAACAGGGATAGCCAAAAAATTGGATGCATATTTTAAGAACAGATGCCAAACCATGTGTTTGATTTGACTGGTTACTGACTTCTCCATTTCTCAGTTAAATGTTTCATTAGAATTACATTCAGACTCCGAATTCTTCCTGTTTTCTCATTTTCARAAAAGAAAAATTCCTTTCATCATTTCAGACAGAAAGGCAAGAAGAAACTAAATAATCACACTGATCCTAAACAAACACTGACTGGAGTAACATGAAAAACTATAAAAAAAGGAAAAAAAACCAAAAACACCCAAGAAAACATTTTTACTGGCTTCTCCAAAAGGGGGAACATGCAAATGCATCAAAAGATGAAATGAAAATTTTTAGTTGCTCCTGACAGAAGTTTGGACTCTTCCAGTCATGGCCACAAGCAAGTCTGCAGTCTTGAACTAAGATTTAATCYCCTTCAGCAACTGGTATGTGCTTTTCTTAGTTTAAAGAAAGGGAAATGTGGACATCCAGTTCACATATTGGCTTGTCTGCTCTACATGCTGAAAGCATAATTGCAAGCTAATCACACATACATCATTACAACAAATCAGAGTAAGTACCCACAAAATGGGAAGAAGGAGACCAAAAGCTTAAGCCTGTTCCCACTGTGACATCATRAGGCCTCTGAAAGCCTCTTGGCAGCTCCTATTCACAGAAATTGAGAAGRAGTACAAGGAAAATTGCAGGAGCAAAATTGCTTTATACACTTCAGCTGGGCATGCTGCTGCTCCTGCACTCAGATATATGCACAGGAGAGGAGGAAAATGGCAGGAGCTGGAAAAAGGGAGGCTGCTTTACCTGTACTGGTGTGTGCTTGGGATGATCTTATCTCTGAGGCAATCTGCTAAATAGCTCTGCAGGGTGAATGTGGGAACATTGCTCCCAATGCTATGTATACTTTCTCTTGCACCTTCCTGGACTGGTAACTTGCCTCAGCACACACACCAGAGCTCTCATCTCTCAARCAGACTAAGAGTTGAAAGGAAGAACTGAAAAGCACTTTTTCTTCCATGCCTCCCCAACTGCAAGGTTTCTGGTTGCAGCTATAGTAGGCAAATGGGCATATGCTGGCACAAATGCTTCAGTAAAGCTAACAGACAACAAGCTCTGTATCAGCCTTTTCCTTAGCTGGGTCCTCTCACAGGCTCTGGCAGTGTGACAAGAAAGCAGCCAAGTCCAAAACAGCAGGAGTGGCATGCTGAACTGCAAGGAGGGCACAGAATAAACTGTAAAAWTGCCRGAGGCCATGTGGAGCCAGAGACTCWGGGAAAAATCCTAAAAGGTTATCAGGAACCTGCAACATGTTGGTGGGATCAGTTCACTCCATACCTCTTTGCACAYAGCTGGGCTACCCTGCATCTCTGCCTCTTCTCCTGTTTGAATAAAGGCAGAGTGAGAAAAATATCAGCCCTCATGCACATGGGAAAGGCTTGCTGGAGTGCAAGCCAGAGGGAGGCTGCCTGGGGACATCAGRGGAGAATGTAAAGTAGCAAAAGGCCAGCTTTTTCTAGCAGTGGAAGCACAAGTGGTACAAGCCCTGAAAAYAGAAGAGAAAGAGATGGGAAGGTGGGGGTACGTGACAGAAGGTAGGTTTGTATTAGCTCTCAGGTTAGTCTGGACTGCAGGTGGGTACCTCAAATAAAAGTGCAGGCTGCACCAACCACACAGGCTGGAGGATGGAGGGAGGGGGGAAAAGGTGCAAAGAAGATTTATTTTGTTGAAAATTTACACTGTGTGTTCAGGCAAGAACAAGGCAGCAGCTGCTCTTTAGGTGCAGGTACAGTTATGTGAGCCACACTGGAAGCCTTACAGCCAAGAACAAGAGTAAAAGGCCTCTTCATCCAAGTGCTGTCTTTTCCCCAAAGCCTGCTAAGAATTCCCAAAATGTACACAAGAGCTTCACGTACTGGGAAAAACAAACAACTAACAGACCGGTGTGAGAAAAGACCTATGCACTAGCAGTGCATTGTTGGTTGAMTTGCCCTGAGGTCTGCACAAGGCTTTGCCTGGTAGCACTGACAGCCCCAGCACTGCTCTCCCGAGTCCTGACAGATACCTTCCCAGCAGGAGACAGACTGAGAAGCTGGATGTGAGCATCCCCAGTCAGGGGAGCAACTGAAAGTGTCAGCTTGGCTGGGCAGAGGCACCCTAACCCAACCTCCTGAAGCCCCTAAGGCCTTGCAGAGCCACGGATTGGGGCACTGAGGCTTTCCTGTTGCTGTCCTTCAAATACCCCKGGCTCATGCTGATCCACCTGCATGCAGACAGGTCTGTCCTGCCAGACTGACCTCTGAAAGTTAGTGGCATGGCCAGCACCCTGCATTTGATTTTAAGCTCAGCTTGACACAAAGGAACTTGCTTCTGTGAAATATGAATGCCAAGAAAGGGGTAATGCAGACAGCTGCTGGTCATGCTGACTGGCAGCCCATAACCACTCAGGACAGCCTTGCTCATGATGTTGTCTGCCCTTCCACTYCCCATTGTTAGTTGGGGCAACAGATGTCTCCTGTGAAAATAAGAAATTTCCTCATCSTAATGGACATATTCCAAAGCATTCTGTTCCCAYGTGATGCTCTCAGCAGCCAGCTGAACTGTCACATTCATGCTATATTATGCTGGACAGGGAAGCCAATCTAGCAYAACATAGCTTTTAAATAAATTCAGATTCTGTAGGGTGAAGGTGTTAAATGCAGAGATGTCACAGCTCTGAGAGAAAAGAAGGAACAAGGACATGGAACAGGACAATACTGCAATTTACGTCATAAGCCTGTGTATCCAACGAGCTGGTTGGAAGCCAAAACGACCAGTCCATTATAAGCAGCCCCTGTTGAGGGCACACGGGTGGCTACATAAAAAGCTGAACAGGACTGATGAGTCACAGATTCTCTCAGAATCTGATAGATTTTACAATGTGTTGCTTCAGAATGTGTACTCCTGACCTTTATGCCTGCTGCATACACCTAACTTGRAAGAAGTGACAATCCACCAGCTTGAACTCAGCCTGCTTACAGAATAAACTAGTGCATTTACTTGATTTTCATAGAACAAAAAAAAAGGATAAAAATTTAAAAAATACTCACAAGTGACTGGATTGTCTCATAAGCTTAACTGTGCACTGCAAACACTAATATCTACTCTTCTGAAACCTTCCACATGAAAATTTACTTCACAGGGGATTACTTGMCCTTTGTGCAATGGGACACTTCCCTGTCTTCCCCTCAAAATCTGATGAATGTGGTTTCCAAGGTATCAGGAGTTGAGAAGAGCAGTTAGGTAATTTTTAGCTCTCACGTGATGGCACCACCATTCTTCAGTTATCACAGTACTGTACCTTTCACGTATACAGCACCGGTACCATGATAACCGAAAAAGGACAGTTCATACTCTTATTATTTGATGCCACTGTCAGATAAACAAACCTCCATTYATTTGACTAAAGAATAACTGCTCARTCTCTAGAAATAAYYGTGATCTAGTAAATCCAGTGCAAGTCTGAAAAAATAAAATGTTTTGCCATGGATGCTGTTTCCCTAACCAGTTTCTCCTAGAACTCTATTTGGACACTGCTGTGAAAGATAATAGAAAGTGTTTTTATAAATACRGTAAAAACTAAAGGAAAGCCAAGAAAAGTCTCCATGCTTTACTGAATGCAGAAAGAAACATTGTCACCAAGGATGAGGAAAAGGCTGAGGTCCTCARTGKCTTCTTTGSCTCAGTCTTTAACAGTAATACTCTTATCCTCAGGGCAACCAGCCCCYTGAGCTGGGGTACAGGGAGCAGAATAGATCATCTGCAACACACAATGAAATACTGAGCCATTTATACAGTCAGAAGTCTGYGGGATTGCATGGGATTCATTCAAGGGTACTGAGGGAGCTGGCAGAAGAGCTCACCAAGCTGSCCTCCAACATGTAGCATCAGTCCTGGCTAACTGAGCAGGTCCCAGAGGACTGGARGTTGGCCAGTGTGATGCTCATACCAGCACGGTCAGGAGGAGAACTATAGTAATAGCCCATGGCTTGGATGGGTATCTTCTTCACTGGGTAAAAAACTATCTGTATGGCTGGGCCCAGAGAGTGGTGGTGCATGGAGTTACATCCAGCTGGTGGCTGGTCACCACTGGTGCTCCCCAGGGCTCAGTACTGGGGCCAGTTCTGTTAAATACTTTCATCCATGGCCTGGATGAGGGGATTGAATGCACCCTCAGTCAGTGTGCAGATGACACCAAGCTGGGTGGGAGTGTTGATCTGCTGSAGGGCAGGAAGGCTCTGCAGAGGGATCTGGACAGGCTGGATCATGGGCCAAGGCCAATGGTGTGAGGTTCAACAAGGCCCAGAGCTGGGTCCTGYCCTTGGGTCACAACAAGCCCAGGCAGTGCCACAGGCTGGGGCAGAGTGGCTGGAAAGCTGCCCACAGGAAAAGGACCTGGGGGTGCTGGTGACAGCAGCTGAACATGAGGCAGGGAGTGCCCAGGTGGCCAAGAAGGCCAATGGCATCCTGGCCTGTACCAGCAATGGTGTGGCCAGCAGGAGCAGGGCAGGGATTGTCCCCCTGTACTCAGCACTGGTGAGGCCACACCTCAMATCCTGTGTTCAGTTTTGTGCCCCTCATTCCAAGAAAGACACTGAGGTGCTGGAGCATGCCCAGAGAAGGGCATGGAGATGGGGAAGGTTCTGGAGCACAAGTCCTGTGAAGAGCAGCTGAGGGAGCTGGGGTGTTTAGCTTGGAGAAAACAAGGCTCAGGGGGGAACTTATTCCTCTCTACAACTGCCTGAAAGGAGGGTGTAGCCAGGTGAGGGCTTGGTCTCTTCTCCCGCACAACAGGATTAGAGGAAATGGCCTCAAGTTGCACCAGTAAAGKTTCAGGCTGGACATCAGGAAGAGTTTTTTCACTACAAGGGTTGTTAAGAATTGAAATGACCCATCCATGGTGGTAGTGGAGTCACAATCTGTGGAAGTGTTGAAGAAACAACCAGACCTAGCAGTATGGTCTAGTTGAGAAATAGTGTTCAGTCAAAAGCTGGACTTGATAATCTGAGATGTCTTTTCCAGCCTTGATGATTCTGTGATTCTGTAACCTGGGTTTACAACTAACAGTATAAGAAATTAATTTTTTTTCTATCCTCTGAACAAGTACCAGCTACAGACAAAGTTTAGTAAAAACTGAGACTGAAGGACCAGAAAGGATTCTGCTGCCAATAAAACCTTGAAATAGGACACAATTCCATGAGTCGAAATCTTTCTATTCTATTAAGTCCTTTCATAGGAAAAAATCACAGCTCTAGAGTTTAGCTAGCCAYTTGAAATATGACATTTAATGACACAGCTACAGAGAGATCACTAGGGAAAACATACTAGTGTACACTAGGCAACAAAAAAGCCAACCGATGTACACGTACATTCCAGGTCAAGAACCATCAATAAACCCTGCCTCTGCAATTCTCAGAAACAGGAATTATATAGAACAGTAAGGGACCMATCTAACATGTAGAAATAAACTCCAGGCAACTTCCACCACTCGTCTCATTTGAAGTCAGGTACAAGTTGTTCTATTTGTTACCACAGGCAAAGTCTTCCATATATAAAAATAGCTGTGCAATAAAACTAGTGAATTAAAACAAGACTGTAATGGAACTGAACAAAACAACTTACGTGTATGGAGACARAGGTCCCAACAGGACTTTGGAAACATCCCGCTGTCCAAGGGTCATAAGGAGCAGAGCAAGGCTCTGATTYGTTGAATCTACACAACCTCCCTGCAAACCAAAATGTTTTAATAATTAATCTCTGTACAAACCAGAAATTGGGATGGGAGGAGAGTAACAAAGGCAAAAGATACACTKAAAAGGCTGAAATACCACTCCCAATTTTTAAGGGACAAGAAGATAAGAATCTGGATTTTTTAACAATGACAAATTAATTTCACATGGCAGGCAGGGAAAACAACAGAACTGAAACAAAATCCTTAAAAAGGTGGCATTAAACATCCCTCCTAATCTGTTTTAACATCCCAGAATGTAAACACTGAAAAATTTCTTTGCAGTAAATTGAAAAGAGGTATTAGTTCTAGTTCACATGCATCTGAAGATCCATGAACCCCAGCACTTTATGATAACAATAGTTACATTTAGACAAATAGTTCAGTGTTAGCAGGASTAAAAGAGCAAGTTAAAAGTTATTTAGCACTTATCCACAAAAACCCTTGCTGCCAACTTTTGTGGGTTTACACTTTTAAAACATTTCCCTCCATAATTAAAATGGAAGATTTTTTTAATTGCGAAGTGAAAGAGCCATACATAAAATTAAGTAGAACCACACATACTCTTGTACATATTTGACTGTAGTAAGCCATATGCAAATTAAATTGCTCTGTATGTGGAAGGTGTTTACTATGATGCATACAGTAATTAGAACTGGAAGGCTARAATTGGAAATAAGAATGGTTTACAAAGCTGGAATATAAATTTAAAGGGATATYTTCAGTCAAACTTCCTGTAGAATTTACCAACTACTGCTATGCAAAACCACTGAAAATAGAAAAAAAAATCTGACATTATTTTGGACTGTCATATTCAAACTGATCCACAGCCACATGAAATCTATGRACAGTTTTCTGCTGCATCAGGCCTAATGCTAAGTCCTCTGAATAGGCTCTCTAGAGAGAGTCAAACTAAAAATTCATCTTTTAAAAACCACATTATCTAATGAGGTAAACTGACAGCTACCTTTGTTGACAAGGAAGGTAACCTATCATAATTTCAAGACATAACATTTATCCAAGGAGGCAAGAGAAAAACATAGATTAAGAGAATCAGCCAATGTGACAACCTCAGCACATTTACTCAGGAGAGGCAGAAAGGGAGAGCCTTTCCAAGGGGAGATATTGAAAATTTAATTTTTAAGATGGCCTTACTTACATGTGACAAGCCTCAGCTCCATTGTTCTGAAAGTAAGTCTCTGCATTTAATGCAATGAACTACAGCACAGCAAAATAAGTAGTTCTGTTACATTCACTACCATGACCCAACTGCTAAAACATGCTCTTACAGGAGTACTTGGCCTTTTAACTGTGTGAACTTGCCATACCAAAATGAAGTTCACATACTCAACCTAATGCCTCCTATGGGACTGATAAAAATTATGCTTTATCTTGAGTGAACAGGGTACTTGCAGAATTTGCTGGTGCAATCTAAAGCCACAGATCTTAGCAGTTGTATTTGCCAATGAGAAACACATACAAGAAATATTCCCGACACTGGAGTTTCTGTAGCTGTAGTTCAGTTAGTAATTCAAAATGCTCATYACCTGGATGAAAACTTCACATTTTCTGAGCTTGTTTTGTTTCTCTACAGCTGAAAATATTATGAAGTATCTACTTTTACAATCAAATTAATACAAAAGCTTCAATCAGCATGGAGACAACCATGTCCTAAGAAATAAATCCAAACAAAACGCATCTATCATGCCCTAATTAATTACAAAACCTCTCCTGCTGCAGTGAATCAGTAATCCCCAGTACTGCTGTGCACTGGCAATCTGTTATGCCCATTTGTGGTGGTGCATTCCTCCCATCCCCTTGGGCCACTCTATGGTCTCCTCAGGAATTCTCATTAGACATTAACCTTGATTAATGGCTCCTGGGCAGTTAAGCTCCTTTTTAGCTTACCAGAAACAGTCTCTGTCTAAGAACCTCTGCCTAACAAACTGCTGTTTTCTAATGGACACCCTTGGTACATAATTTTTGTYTAAATCATAGCCCAGGAGGAACAACASTATTGTTACTGCACCTTTTGACAAAAATTTCCCTAATCCGTAACTGATTATGGCCAGAGCAGAGGATGACAGAAGGCTAAAGCCAAGCATCTCACAACCCTAMAGGCAGCAGTACCAAATGAGGGTCTTTGAGTTCTCCAAGGCCACAGCAGGCTGCACCARCACCTCCCTCTAAGAGGTACACCTCTTGAAGCTCAGCAGTACTTGGAGAACAATCACCAAAAAGCTGTTGTCAGGGCCTGGGCTGATMCACTCAACCCTCAAAGCTTAACCTTCCATAYGCTGACAGGTACAAAGCCATCTCATATATTTTACTAAACTTGAGGGGAATTTTTAACCTGTTKATATACATCTTTATGTCTATGTGTGTGCATGTATTAATTGATTTAAATACACWATAGCAAGAGTACTATGAATGTTGCCATCTCTTTAATTTTTCAACTAAGTTACTACTGAGTTTATAGAAAACCTTATTGAATTWTTGTGTAAATGTTAGTCACAGAATAGCAGAACGGTTAAGACTGGAAAGGATCACAGCTGGTCAGCTGGTGYAACCTCCCTGCTCAAGCAGGATCACCCCAGAGCACATGGCATAGGATTGCATCCAGACAGTTCTTGASTATCTCCAGAGCCTCCACAACCTMTCWGGGCAACCTGTTCAAGTGTGCAATCACCTGCACTGTAAAGGRTATGTAAAAATATCTTCCCCATATTGAGGTGGAACTGCCCAKGCATCAGTTTCTGTCTGTTGCCTCTTGCCCTATTGCCAAGAAGAGCTCGGATCCATCTTACTGGCATCCTGCCTTCAGATAYATTGATAAGGTACCCTCTCAGTCATCTCTTCCCAACACCAAACAGGTGCAGCTCTCTTTGCTTTTCCTCATAAGAGAGATGCTCCAGTCCTTTAATCATCTCTGTCATCTCCTCTGGACTTGCTCCAGGGTCATCTTGTCTCTCTTTTTCTGAGAACTGGACACAGCACTCCGTAAGTGGTCTCACCAGGGCTCAGTAGAGGGGCAGAATCACCTCCCTCAACCTCAGCAATCCTCCTAATGCACCCCAGGATAYCATTAGCCTTCTTGGCCACCAGGACACACTGCTGGCTCATGGACAGCCTGTTATCCATCAGGATACACAGAGCTATTCCCCAACAGGTCAGCCCCCAGTCTCTGCTAGTGCCTAGTGCATAGTTATTCTTCCCTACATGCAAGGACACTGCATTTGCCTTTGCTGAGTTTCAGGAGATTCTTCTCTGCCCATTTCTCCAACCTGTTGAGGTCCCTCTGGAGGATTGGCACAACCTCCTGGGATATTGGCCACTGCTCCCAGCTTTGTGTTGTGAGTGAACTCACTGAGAAGACATTTGTGCACTTGTTCAAGTTACTGGTTAAGTYAAACAATACTGGACCAGTATTTAACATTTAGGGACACCACTAGTGACAGACTTCCAGCCAGACCATGTTAGTGATTACAACMCCCTGGGATCTCYCATTCAACCAGTTCTCAATCCACCTCCCTGTCCACTYAWCTAATCCACACTTCCTGAGTTTGCCTGTGAGGATGTTRTGAGAGACAGTGTTGAAAGCCTTGCTGAAGGCAGACAATATCCACTGYTTTCCCCTCATCCATCCATCTAGTTGTTTCAGTATAAAAGGGAAGCAGGTCAGTCAAGTAGGATTTACCTTTAATGAATCCATGCTRATGACTCCTGTTCACTTTCTTGTCCMCCATGTGGATAGAAATGGCCTCCAGAATCACCTTTCTAAGGATTGMTGTGGGGTTGACTGGCTGGTMRTYYCYYKKGYCMT
>CADDXX010000311.1:0-28728 GCA_902810485.1 Alauda arvensis | reverse complement strand
GTCAGTGATGACAATGCAAAGGCAGCATTCACTAACTCTGMCTYYTCTGTTAACAGGGTCCCACTTCTATTTAGTACTAGGTCCATATTATCCTTTTTCATTTTCTTATTGATGCATTTGAAAAAGCCTTTCTTGTCCTTGACATTCTTTGCCAGACTTAATTCCAGGAGGACCTCAGCTTTCCTTGTCTCTTTTTTACATACTCTGACAACTTCTCTATATCATTCCAAGACCCTGCTTCCAGTTCCTATATTTTCTACTTACCCTTGATAATGAGGAGTTCTTTATTTATCCATCAGATCTCTTCCCCTTTGCCTAATTTCTTGCACATTTGGAAGCATYGTTCTTGAACCTGGAGGAAGTGATACTTGAATATCAACCAACTCTCTTGGACCCTGTGGGACTTGTTCCCATTACATTCTCCATGAAGATCTCCCTTCTGAAGTAGAAGCTGAAGTTAGCTCTCATGAAGTCTGTGGTTGTAAACTTAATTGCTGCCTTGCTTTCTCCTCATCTGGTACTGAATTCCACACTCTCATGGCCAAACTTCCAGCAAGGCCTTCCCTGTTTATTAGAATAAGTTAAATAGCACACCATTCCGTGTGGGATCCTCCACTACCTGTGTCAGGAAATTGTTATCTGTGCTTTCCAGGAACCTCCTGGGCTGTTTGTGTTTCACTGTGCTGGTTCTGCAGCAGATGTCAGGGTAGTTGAAGGGCAGTTGAAGCTCCCCAAAAGAAYCAGGGCCTGTGACTTTGAGGCTGCTTCATGCTGCCTGCAGATGGCCTCATTTGCTTCCTCCTCCTGATCAGGCAGCTAACACCCACACCAGGGTCACCCTTACTAAGCCAGCCCTTTTATCCTGACCCATGATCCACACCAAGACAGAGCTCGATGCGTTCCAGGTGCTGCCTCACACAGAGGGCAACTCTGCCACCCTGCCTTCCTGGTCTGTCTTTCCTGAACAGAATGTAGCCCTTTATGCCAACATTCCAGTCACATGGAATGTGACTATCCCACCATGTCTCTGTCACCACAATAAGACCAAAGCCCTGTGACTGCATGCAGGTCTCCAGCTCATAGTTTGTTCTCCATATTGCATGCACTGGTGCATATGCACTTTACAGTAAAGTATTTAATTGTGTCAGCATTCCAGTAGTCAATGATTAAAAGCTGCTACATTCTTTAGACAAAYTGTTGATCAAGTCTGAGGCTACATTTTGCAAGGGGTCCATTCTGTGACCCAAAGGGAGGACCTCCCTTACCCCTTTTGCAGCCTTATCCTTTTCCATCCTTACCCTTTTTGCACTCCTGTTCTCTGCATAAATCACTGTACATTCATTCTAATCCCAATTTTTCTTTGTGAGCTTCATCTATGTAATAAGCAATAGTGAACCTTGCCATCAAACATTGCTGCATGTCACCAAATTTATACAAAATCTTGCTTTTGAGCATACTTTTGCCAGTGATTTAAGTGATCAAAACCACTCATTTGCAACATCATTCCTACAAAGTCAGTTCCCAGACAGTGACATTAAGTGATTGCAATCTAATGACTGAACAGCAACTTCTGCCAAGTGAAAGACTTAACACTCCCAAGGAGGCCAAGTTTTTTTTTCTATCAATCCACCTGCCACTTACTCAAGAGTCAAAAATTAAAAACAACCCTCCCAAAAGAAGTGGGATGGGCAAAATCAGAGCCAAGGTACGTTTGTTCCAAAATAGCTGGWGCTCATTACCAATGTGGAATGCAGCTTCTAGACTGTATTAATTCAGTCTATGGCAATTTCTTCATTATTGTTTACACTGACTACAGAGCTAGATCCAGCTAGTTGTGACAATTAGACACAGATCACTTAAAATCCCATCTATTTTTAAATTTTTTACAAACACTACATGGCATGTACATACAAGTATCACAACTCTGCGTATTGGACAACAGTGTTTCAAAAAGGTTTATTCTGCTGAGTTTGAGCCCAGTTTAGATTGAATGTGYTATACTTTGGCATACACACAATTTCCTCCCTTACCTGTGTGGTACATATTTGCAGGACTCAATAATTTGTTCTGTGAAGGGTAACAAATTATTGCAGAGGGTTTTTATTTTGTTTTTTGGGAYTTGGGKTTTTTTACAGAAGAATGGAGCAAAGCCTTACCACACTGAAGTAAGACCATCTTGAAAATTAAGCACCAATGAAATCCTTCCCTCATTTTAGCTCTAGCTCAAAAAAACAGCTTTAGCCCTCCTGCCCCTTCAAGGTCCCCTAGCAACTCAGCCTTTCTTCATTAAAGAATTCAGCCTTAAATAGATACACGTACTCCCCTATTTTTCATTATTACTTTTCATGATTCAAAGAATATAAAAATGAAATCCTTTCTCCAGTTCTTCCAGGCCTTTCCATTCTGCCAATTACTSTCTACATAAAGCTCCCATAAACAATGGCTTTCAAAGACAAGAGTTAAAATCCTTGCTGGCCTTCTACAATTAAGCTTCAGAAAGAGCTGCATATGGATTTGTAATGACAATGCTAGYCAGTCATTCCATTGACCCCGCTTGCAGTGCCACTGCAATTAAGGCACTGTGCCACTTATTATTAGTCAATTAGCTCTGACATCTTTCCATCAACAAATGCACATTTGCTGCATTGAAAAAGCTCTGCTGATTCCAAGAATCATGCAACCTATTCAATATCTTTTTGAAGGCTTAGCAAAAGGACATTTAGCAAGACTCAAATCCTTAGATTTCCTAGGTGGTAAAGTTTACTCAACAGCAAGCACTTTACAAAATGTTCCTAGACCCTTTTCAACAGTAACTCCAACTCCAGCAGATTTGTGGGTGATCCCAACACCTAAAGCCGTTTTACAGAGAATTGTCTGCACTGTTCTCAGGGTGCCTTTGTCTGGTCAACCCTTCCTGGCTCCCACAGCATAGTACCTACTGGCAAAAWCAGAGATGTAAAATAATCTCATACAGAGAAAATCTAAAAACAGGAAAATAAATCCTCCCTTGAGCCCTGCATTCAACAAGTAGATGGTTGGTGTAAAAAGATGTGGGACTTAAAGATTGCCTGTTCAKTGCAATCTAYTCTTGCTTTTTCAGATTTTTAGTTYCACTAAACAGCTTTACCTAAGCAAAGAAACATAAAAAAGCAGTATATTAAACCTAAACAAACACTGTGCACTTGGCAACATGTTTTWATATCCTCTTTGGGTTCAACACTAAATCAAACTGACCTAACCAAAAAAMAAGTCAAAAGAGACCAAGCAAACAAAAAACTCCACCCCAAACAAAAAACCAAAATGTCCAAAAACCAAACACCCTAAAAAAGCCCATCCCAAAACAAAAAYCATGACACTACATAATTGCAGAAACAGATGTTTCAGCCACTAGTTGTGACTACATTCCCACACACACTGAACTTTCAAGCACAAGAGGTCTAGATTGTACCAGCAACATTGTGGTGGTGGCATTTCTGTGAGACAAGAAATCTGGGCTAGAAAAGTCCTTTAGCAACGTGGTTTACATGCTGAATAAAGCTGAATATATGCTGAAAATGCTGAATAAACAAAGACAAAATATTAATAGAAGACTGGAAAAAGTGRCCAACTGGTAATTCAMACAGGTGAAAGATTTGCAACAGAGRAAAATAAYATGGGCACAGATTAACAATCTAACACAGGTATGGACGTGATTTATGATGTTGAGGGGCTTTTTTATTTTTAATTACATTTCCTAATACAGACTCTAAATAATGGCAGTTCTAACACTTTGCAAAGYCACATAGGTTATTACAGTTCAGAGCAACAACTTGTTGTTTTAAATAGTGAGCAAAATTTGTAGATGACTGCCTCCTAAAGGCCAAACATGTTTTATCAATACTRAAACATAGTTATTTAAACATTTGTGAAGATTTAAAACTAAGCAGCTGGAAGGTTTTTTATTAAATCAGAAACTCATCAGGGTGCTATTTGCCAAATCAATTGTAACACTGAAAGCTGCTCATCCACTAAAATTCTTGCCACAAATGAAAATAATTTTAATAAAGAAAAAGATCTATGCTGAAGAAAACTGCGMTGCACTTAGGATTCCTAAGTAAACACCATCCTAGCTCCTTTGCAACAACCCATTAAGACAATTCTTCATACAACCAACAGTTCGCAGCACATTTGACTTCGTCATCAGCATCATAAAGTGGTCAACATGCAAAAAAACCTGGTCTTGCCGGGTTTTTCTCCCSTTCCGCTCCCCCCTCCTAYGTTATTCCACTCACAATGTCCCATTCCAACCACYAGTTTAGAAGTACTWTCTATATTACCCATCCATGTTACTYAAAAAAGTAACAGCCCATCTGAAGCTAACAGAATTCTGTGGCAGACAGAAAGGAACAGAAGAATTTKCCAYGCCCGTGATTCATAATAAYACATATCASGCATTGGAAATGCCMCAGTAAGTCATYATACTGTTAAAAGAACCTTGCAAAMCCACTCTTTACCTGGRTGAAAAAGACACTGGCAGCATCAGATGATCTGTTTGGATCTGAGCCTGTCTGAGAGTGCCAGCAAACCACCTATCCCTTTACCTATTTTATCACCTTCCCTTGCATCGATACACACATATACAAAACATATTGGCCACTTACTCTGTAGATCTCCTCAAGCAGCAGTTTAGCACAATTCCGGCCCAG
This sequence comes from Alauda arvensis, assembly GCA_902810485.1. Classification (NCBI taxonomy): domain Eukaryota; kingdom Metazoa; phylum Chordata; class Aves; order Passeriformes; family Alaudidae; genus Alauda; species Alauda arvensis. Next base: position 24,043 of record CADDXX010000311.1, on the reverse strand, counting down.
TTCCTCAGGAAGCACAGCTGCTCCCTGGCCCTGAGGGTTTGAGGCTAGCTCAGCACTGAGAATAGTGCCATTGATGGTTTCTGCAGTAAGGCACATGCCAAAACCTGGTGATCTGAAAGAAAAGGAAAAAGTGCATCTGATTTAAGGACAAAATTGGAGTAATGAGCCAAGAACTTCAAGTCATAAACAGCTCCTCCTATAGGATGACAAACATCCTGTTTGATACAACAGACTGATGCTCAAAAAAGGAAATTAACAACAGTATTTAGAAGTCAAACCCWGTACCTCCTGCCACAAAATCATCTATGCTGGCTTTTCCCAGGCCACACTCTTTAAACAGGAAAAATGAAAAAGAAAATAAAAAGCCATACAAACCTCAGAAGTGTTTGGTGTTTTTTTTAATAGAGGAGGGTACCTTTCATATTTATTTAATTTGTGTTTCATAAACATTTCAAAGGTACCTGATGTTCYTTCTCTGCAACATTCAAAACCAAAACTACCCTTCTTTGAGGCTTCAGCTCTTTCCCCTGGAAGCAGCAATATTTAGCAAGAGTAGGCTAATTAGTTAGTATCAAGAATACTGCTGTCATACTGGATTAATACTTAAGATGAATGTCACAACACAGTAGCATCAGAAACCCAGCCAGCCAGGTTGAAAAGGATTCAGTTCCTCTTCCCATGCTATTGTTYATCCCTCTGCATGGGATAAAATAATGTTGCTGCTCCAATTAATTTGACTTTTTAAATTCCATGAACAGATGAGAAACAAAATTGAGACCCCAAAACAACACAGAAAAAAAATTTCTGCAATTCTGATCCTGTAAACAGTCTGGAGCCATTGAAGTTACAAACTTGGTATATTATGAAGGATTGGAAAAGACAAAAAATACTAAAAAWTTTTTCAAAAATTTCTAGGTTCAGAAACTTTTGAATCTAACAAATTTTAAGGAAATATTTCAAAAAGCAGAAACAGTGAAAGAAAACAGGCATGCCTGCATTTGAACATACAGACAAAAGACAAACGAGTTATCCATAATCTTTCAACCTTAAGGAAGAGTGACAAGAGAACAACAGAGACRACAGATACCAGCAAAGCTGTCTGAACTTCACCCACCACTTCTGTGTTCTGCTGGCAAACAAAATCTGTGGGAGTAARTTAATTTTCCAGTCCTCGCTAGTGATAGGACACTCCTTCAGCCATTCAGCAGAGGACAACCCATACTGCTTTAACACTTCCTTAAAACACCTCGGTGCCATCCTTAATATTAGCATTTCCATCAGAAGGTGTACAGTCAATTTTGAATCTTGGTTTATGAACATACCATGACACCAATCTCTCTTCAAAGCAACAGATTTAAAAATGAAGGGAGCTCAAACTGCCTTTAGTGGCAGTAATGATGTACTGCATCCCTTGTTTAAGAAAATAAACTTCTATCCCTGTTATGTAAGTAAAATGAATGTATCTAGTTAATCGCTCTTTCTTTCTTTGTTAGAAATATTTTATTTCTAATCAACAAAATAGAAGRTTGTGATCTAAAACTCAGTAAAAYTTTATCAGGACACTCTAGCAGATGAAGAAATGCAGAGTTACATGTCTGTTTCCTGTGAATTTGGAATACTCACTTTCCAGAGCTGACCCCCTTCATATGATCTGTGTAGATATAGATGTCTGGGAGGAATTTATTCAGGATGCCCCTTGCAGATTCYACCATTCTGTTTGCCATCTGTGGTGACACTCGCACAGAGTATCTACATTTCTGGGCTAAGAAATCCATTGTGATCACAACAAAAATTGAAAGCAGAGACTGACAAAAGTGAAGAGACCCCACCTAGTGCATTATTTCAGAAAACATGTGTTTCATATATCTGTCTGTGGGCTTTTGTCCATGTAGAGAACCATATGCACGTAAGAGCTTTCTACAGTCTTCTCATTGATATWCCTTGAAGTACACAGAACATGTGCTGAAGAACACATTACTACTAGGTAAACATCTTGTAAATGCCCTTCATCAAATTTAAATTGCTATTCTGTAATCTTGTACTTTCTTATGATGGAGGAAGTCCCATGTGCTCTGTCCTTCATGTTTTATTAAAACACGATCCTGAGTGAAACTTCTGAAAATTACCAGCAAAAACATCCTGCCTTTCTGTTTCTGTCAGGGAGAAATTGGGAAGATGAATAAGAAATTAAAGACAAATGTTCCAAAAAAAAAAAAAAAAAAAGGCTGTAAGAAAAATATCTTTGCTATCTCCAACAATTTTGCAGTGTTCTGAGGCTATCAAATTCACTGGTTCTCTAAGTCACTCAGCATCTGAAGGTTCCAGGAAAGAAGAACTTGCACCTTCAGACCCATCCTGACCTACCTACTCACAGTACATAAGATATGGACTGCCTTTCTGCTCTTGTACTCAGGTKCTGCTTCAGAGAAACTCCCAACAGATCTTCAACTGTACAAAGCACATTATTTTTTAAATTCCAGCCYAACTATAATGCAGACTCAACACTCTACACATTTAACTCCCATATGCACACACATTCACGTACCAATGCAGAGAAAYACACTCTCAAAACTCCCAGCTGGCAGGGAAGAATTTCCTTTTCTACAAATTTCTATAGCATCTCTTGTGGAGTAGGCAAACCAAAAACTTTAGGATCTTAGGGCAAAATCATTAAAAATAATCTGAAAACTGGTTGTTCTGCACAGTTGATGCGTTCASTACTTTGGACTATATAAAAGGTTGCTGTAATACAGTCTCCACAGTTGTGAGGAAGATTTAGTCAGATGAATCTTGGAGGAACAAAAGTACACAAAAAAAAAAACAAACCGTAAGGACTTATCCTTACAGATGTTTTGTTTTCTTTGGCCTTGAAGGACCACTTAACAGCTAAACTAAAATGAGACTGCCTCTCACCAGGCTTAAAAGCAAATCTATATCCCTGAGAAAAGGAAAGCCCACGGCAAGATAGAAGTTCAGAATTCGATCAGACACATCAATCAAAACCAGTCAAAGTGGTCAAGAATGGTGCTGCATATCAATATCAATTTAGAACAACAGCAGTAAAGTCATGATCACTGCTTCCTCCTCCACACAGCAATATATAAAACTACTTACTACAGAGCAAAATGGAGGCATAAAAGAATTACTTTCTCCACCAATATACCACAGCAGCACATCACCAAAGTGAGCTGCCTCCTTTCTGTTCTGCAGCACATGCATCCAGTAAAACTGCTCTTGCTTGGCACTACTGCACTTATCTAAATACCGCAATTGGACAAGGTTGTCAAAACATCCAGTTCTCACACACACCTGTGGCAGTGTGCCATCAAGTAAAAGAAGAAACAGGCTGCAAATCTACACCTCTGGCAGAAAACGTGACCCCATTCCTGCTTTCCTTTTGAGTAATCAATGCTAAATCACATTTGGGACWCTCAAACRCAAATTAAACTACATGTGGGCCATTGCTTAAGACAGTTTCAAGGAAGGGATTTCTACCTTCTTTCTACAGTGATAGCAGATTCATGACATACAGCATACAAAGGCCGCAAGAGAAAAGTAAAATAAAAAAGAAATAAACAATCCAAAACATTGACTAGATTTGTAGTTGTCTGAAAAGTAAGGAGTTCACAACAGTATTTTGTGCCCTTATCTCCATGTGGAATAAAACCTCCTCCACTTCCTCCTGCAATGGTACTACCAAAAGTGAAGAGCCAAAGTACTTTCTTTCAAAACACACCAAAAAGCTCAGTGTGTGCTGCAAGATGTAAACTGAACTACAATTTAAGTTCTGACCTAACTTCTGCAAAACKAATAACTGCCAAAATGTCACCTATTCAATGCTCAACTAAACTACACTGGTTACTACTGAATTTACACACAAAGTARGATTTCTTCTAGTGCTCCTAGATTATGCAAAGGAAGGTATTTTATAAGGCAATTTTGCTATTAAAAAGATATTAAATAGCGCTGTTCAGTTTTGAATTTATTCACTCGCTTGCAGATGCTTTTTGAACAGCAATGTTTTGAACACAGCAGTTTTGAGACACASTCCTGAAATCCAGTTGTATGACCCCTCTGTGTAATGTTTGCCTGTGTTACCCAGATACGTGCTCATAAGCACGGGTGCACTTCTGTGACTTCCAAGTTAGGGGACTTTTTTTTAACAAGCAAACTCTTTTACAAGCAGARAARCAGASAGACAAACAAAAAGGATACGCCGTCCCTCTGATGCGCTTGATTTTTCCAGGGTCTGTGAACTGAACAGGCTGTAAGACCTTTTTCACTGGGCAAGCAAACAGTATCTCTCCACCCCCTTTGGGAGGCATTCCTCTTCGGTTGATCTAGAACAAATAACGGAAAAAAGAAGGTGGTTAGCAAATAGTACAAAGAATMTATCTACACACCCCAAAATTAYACTTTCATTTCACATAGAATGAAATGCTTCAAGTAGCAAGGGCATTATGTGAACACAAGCAAGAAAACTACATTCTAAAGGCAGAAATGGATTTTGCATTGGAACTAAAAGCAGGCATTGATTTCTTTGTTCCTCTCAAGTAAAGTAAGGCATGGCTTTTCAACAGAAAACAGTGCAAAAMCAAACAAAAACATCTTTACCAAAACAGCCTTGGCTTAAGACTTGTCTCTAGTAGCAGATCTGCACCTTGTTGCTGAGGAGACTAGAACTACTTGATTTGAGCTCAGCTGGTTAGAGCATGGTGCTGATAATACCAAGATCATGGCTTTGAGGCTCACATGGACCATTCCCTTAGGAGCTGGACTTGATGATCCTTACAGGTCCCTTGCAACTCAGAATATCCTGTATATGGGGGACTAGAAGGAACTCATTCCCACTAACAGGTCTGTCTACCTGACACAATCCCACCATTCCAAGCCTAGGATGGAGCTGGGCCATGGGCCAATGAGTGGGTCTGGGTAAGAAGGCCCACAGCCAGGCAGGGCAGGGCAGGGCTGTGCTGAGCTGAAGGCCAGCCCTGCTGCAGGGTCACAGGAGCAGGGGCTGACAGCACCAGGACAATGACATGGGCTCTGGGCGGAGTAGGGGTGAGCCTTTGCGGAACAAGGCACCAGCAGCGCAGCCAGACCCTTCACACRTTTCTCCAACCTAAAAGAAACCCAAATATTGTTTTATATCTGGATTTACTGGGCCTCTCAAGACTGTAGTGSTCAAGAAAAGCTTCTTTCCTCTGTTTTCCAAACTGGAAGCAAACCTCAACTACCCAAACACAGATCCAGTGCTCCTACAGGTGAAAAAGGTTAAAGATACTGGTTTTACTCCCTAGCCCCAASCATGGGGCAGAATGAACAAGGAGAAATAAAAAGATAATAAATGAACTGAAAAGCAACAAAAAAGCAAAAAGGTTTCTTAGTCTCCTTTGGAGACTAAGGAAAGTCTCTATCACTGTGTGACTCGTAGCCACAACTAATTAGCTGTTAGACACAGAAACCCAAAGCAAGCACATTGCGCTGAGATGTACTGCAGGAACGTAATTTCAACACATGCTTGAAAAGAAAGGAACAAACTGTCTTACCTTGATTTCCAGACTTTCACCATCTATTCCAAACTTCTTCAGAAGGGGTAGAGCTGTTGCCTTAAGGACATCAACCTATGGAACACAAAATTTTTAAAAAAGACTCTCTATTGGGACGTAGGTTAGTCAGTAGTCTAAAAAATCACTAAATTATGAGGTGACTAACAGAGACAAGTCTTCTTCATAGAAGGTGTTTTATGGGAAGACATGGGAATGCACAGAGAGTTTCATCTAGTTAGACTACCACAGCACATCATTACAAAAAAATTTCCTAGAACAAATTACTGGCAGATAGAATTTCCTATTCTGGCTTTCTTCCTTAGCCTGATTTTGAATCCCATTATGTAAAACAGMTTACTTGTTTCTCTGAACAGTGAAACATTTCTCTGTTATTGAGAAAATAATATTCTTCTGTCATTACTAAAAAATTCCTATAACTAAAGAAATTAACGCATGAACCACTGCATTTTTTCAATCATCACTGCAAGAGCAGGCCCTTGATTTGCAGAAAGATCATTCTTCTATCAACAACTTCTTTTTAGCTGAAGCTTACAGGTAGCTCCTATTGAAGCACTTAAAAGAATCGGAAGTGGGCAACACATCATCAGTGTACTCCCTTTGAAGCCAGGTCCAGGTCTGAACAGAATTATCCTTGCCATTGCTCTTCCTAATTCTTAAGACTACAGGGACTGTCCTCTTCTTCCCTCTTCTGAAACTTCAGTATCACTTTGCCAAGAGTGATAAAAATTATTTAGCAGTGCAACAGCACAGGGAGTTACCCAAGACAAACAGCTGTGGATAGACAGGATCAGGACAGCATGACCAAAGAGAAGATAAACACAGATGAAGGAAATAGTTATGAGGTAGACAKCATTTGAGGAGGCAGATTAAAGCACTGTCTTTCCCATGCCTTCAGCCAAAATTCACAATTCTTGAATTTCATTTTCTCTACTTTGAAGAGAGTGCAAGCCACTGACAAAATAGCAGCATATACCTCACCTGCAAATCTGTGAGCATTCTGTTAGTGGTACCTAAGGAGCTATGAGTGTATGCTGCAGTTCTCACGAACAACATATTTCTTTTCTTACAGAGGCATTYGGTGTTGTTTTTAGTATCAATATTTTAATGTCTTCATTAAAAAAAACTAAACCTGCAAGCCAAGCTCAACTTCTTTTAACTTACAAAGTTTATGGTTTATTAGGGCCAGGCTACCTTGCTTTAGCCCTTCAGTATTCATCAACTATACGAATTTGACTTTTGGAGCAAAGCCTTTACTAACATGCATGTGCACAAGCATGTGAATGCCACTGGCAGAAGTTCCAACAAGCCGATCTGGTTCAAATTAAAATTACACAATGTTTCTTCCTCCTTCTCAAGAAACTAACATACCAGTCAAAAAGAAAAGCTTTACTATGTAGGTTAAGAACGCAAAAAACTACAAGACTTGTCATAGTTTTCAGTCCTCAGAAAAGTTCTACACATAATACTTAAAAGTACCAGACAGACAAATAATAAGACTGACTTGTTCCAATTTTGCTGCCTAAAGAGAGGTGGTAACCAGCAGTATTTGAAGAATGGGAAAAGGCTGTTTTGCCCCAAAGACAAGTGGGGAGTTGGGCAGGATGTGAAGCAGTTCACTGAAAATCACAAAACAGCAGCTGAACTAAGCTGTAAACCCATTTTTCTATCCTGTTGCCTAYGCTCAGCCATAAACCCCATCCCTTAGCTCCTCTTGGAGAGCAGTTGCTCCATTTCCAGAACAGACAACATAACACCAAGTTGCACTGAAACAGATGCATCATACAGCTGATGGTATACCTCACCATAAATTTTAATGTGACAAAAATTCTTTATGGGACATTTTAAGTCCCACAGATATTGCTTATTCACAAAGTTCTGTAAATGCAAATCACTTTCTCTGAAGAAATCTACAATAGAAAGGTGGAAAAGTAACTTTAAAAATCCCTTACCCAGTGCAAAGATATTAAAAAGAAAACACAAAACACACTGATTGAGACYCTCCAGCACATGGCTACCCAAGAAAGGGAAAAGCACCAGTTGGCCTGTATATCCATTAGCATTGCACAGATCATTGAGCCTCATCATACATACAGTGTTATGTTTCATGAAAAAGGGCCTAGATTGGGAGAAGGGGTAAGGGAAAAAAAACAGAGTTTACAAGGGAAAAAGAAATCAACAAGGGAAGAAAACTCAGTAGGAAAAACTTCTTGTCTTCTACAGACAACTGTTGAATTCTAATTAAGACTGAAGATTTAGCTCCAAAGCTAAAATTTCATATGCTAGTCTCATGTCAGTATGACAGTCATTTGAACTCARAAGTCCCATGGCATAACTGTAAAAAACCTTCAACACCTGGAAACACAAACATCAAGAATGGTTTCTCTAAAACAGGTTACTGCAGCAGTATCTAAATGTCAGAATAACAATACATAGAGAAGGAAAGGAAAATAGGAGCTATCATTTGCGTGCCACTTCCATTCCCTTCAAAAAGGCACTTTACGAGGGACACCCCCTGCATACATAATCACTGTACAGAGAAACTTTAAACTGCCTCAACCCAGTCCCACACGGTTGGTCCCACAACCTACCCTCAGGTACMTCAAGGGTCAGATCTCACCAGTGATGGCACAGGAAAACATAAAGCAAGTGTAACCTGCCAATGAACAGTCCAGGCTGGTATTCCAAAAGCTTATGTCTTCCTGACAAGTGATAGCTARGTAGCATTCCTTCCACCCATTTAGGATGTATCACTCACACAGTAATAATACTGTGCAGTATTATCATAGAATCATAGAACGWTTTGGGCTTGGAAGGGACCTTAAAGATCATCTAGTTCCACCCGYCCCTGCCACAGGCAGGGACATCTCCCACTGGAYCAGSTCCCTGTCCARCCTGGCTTTGAACAYYGCCAGGGCTGTGGCATCCACAGGCTGATTTGTTCCAGTGTCTAATAATATACCAAATAATATGTATAATATCATTAGTAATAATGTCACCACAGTCCCACTTGGAGCAAGTGCATGTTCAGTGGCCACAGTACTCCTTAGGACTGATGCCAGTTCTCAAAGGACTTTCCACTGCACCCCACTGGAGGGCTATTAATGTATGTAAACAAACACCAAAGCAAACACAGGCTCTTATACTCCAGGAATGCAGCCTGACCTGTGCTTCACTGAACTCAGCTAAAGTATTTCCTTCAACAAGATGTCCTTTAGGAACTCTTCCTCTCACCTGGATCTCTTCTACTCTCCTCACAGCAGGACATCCACAATATTCCCATGCATGCACCTGACAAGGAGGTCTCTGGTAAAGATCAACCTCAAACCACACAGCAATCACATCCCACAAAACTTCTGAGGCTGAATAAAAGCCAAGATCTCAGCACTGAAAGTGGATTTCACAAAGCCCAGTGGGTCAGCCTACCTGTTCACTGCCTCCATGAGAGAAAAGTCACACTCCACTAGTTGCACACATATTCCTGCTACTTGCCTMATAGATGCCTCCCACTGGCTACAGTTCTTCATAAGCTGCTCCAGTGTGGGTTCCCCWTGAGCTCACAAGCAAAACTGCCAGCAAACCTGCTCCAGCACAGGCTCCTCTCCCCACAGGCCTGCAGGTCCTGCTAGGACCCTGCTCCAGCACAAGCTTCGATGGATTCACAGGCACATTCAGGTATCCACCTGCTCCAGCGTGGGATCCTGCACTGGTTGCAGGTGGATATATGCTCTGCTGTCAACATTTATGGGTTGCAGAAGGATAGCTGCCTCATCATGGTCTACATCACGGGCTACAGGGAAATCTCTCCTCTAGCACATGGAACACCTCCCATTTCACTGACTCTGATGCCTGCAGGGCTGTTTCTGTCACATRTTCTCACTCTTTTCTCCAGCTCCAGGTTATTCCACAGTCCGTTCCAACCCCCCCACTCTTCCTCCTTGAAGCTGTTACCCCAGCAGTGCTGCATCATCACTGRTGGGCTCAGACTTGGCCACCAGTGGGTCTGTCTTGAAGCCAGCTGACATGGCCTCTTGTTGTATGAAGGGGGAACTTCTGTCAGCTTATTGCAGAAGTCACTTCTGCAGCATCCCAGTTCACAAAACCCAACCAGACAAATCCAATACAACCCCCTAAGCTGAAATAGAGAGATTGTTAAATGAAGAGCAGCAGGGAAAACACCTGAACTCCCACCCTGTTATCACATTAGTTTGCTTTTCCACCTTCTCCTCGGAAAGCAGAAAGCATACAGATGGATAAACARATTTAAGCACCTCTTTTTGGGCAAGCAAAGGTCATAATTATTCACTGAGTTTATAAATACACTCTATCTACTGAAAAATAAAAACCAAAACCAATTTAAAACCAAGTTTCTGTTTACTTAAGCATACAAATCAATTAAGAGTAGCACTTAATTTTGTGCTTTTARTCCCAGAGACCAGYAGAGCCATATGTTATACAAAACAACTTATAAAAGTCTTTAAAGTACCTTATTGGTGAACCACAACTCATGTTTACTCCGGCAAGTTAAACAGACATAAACCAGGTACAACCACTTAACAAGCATGAGCCAAGTCACAGTAACTGAAGTTGTTACTGTGTTGTCACTAACAACTAATAATTGGTAGCTGCTAATATAGCATAATGAACTTAMCATGCAACTCTACACACATTTGATTTGCATGTAGTGTCCAAAGCTTGGAGTCAGCTGATGTATGCCAACCCAGCTGTCTGAGTTTTGACAAGTCCAAACAACCTTCAAGCACAGAGTAGCCTTAATTCTTGCATCCATTTGAACTAAAATAGTTTAATCCCAGGCCCATGTAACTAATGCCCAAAAGGAGATAATTTCCAGAATCAAGACTCTGTTGCTTAGATGAGTGTCCTAATTTACTTGAAAGCAACATGAATATTGGACTACTCTTCATCTCCAGATTATGCAAGAATTTCTCCACTGTGAATAGTCAACAAAAAAGGACTTCTTTGATTCTTACTACTAACCAGTTATAATAAGTACTTTTAGTCACAATGAGTGAAAGAGTAGCAAAAAATGCTTCCTCTTTTTTTCTTATAGTGCTGTGTACAACACTTTCATCATCCTTTGATTCACAGAGCCACAGGTGAGAGAGTGATTTTTTTAAATGACCAGAGAAACACAGCTGAAAAGTCATGCTAGCAGGACTCAGGGCCTTGTGTAGTATCTGTAGTTGTACTTCACAGGTATTTGTATTAATTTAAACTGTTAAAATTTTCAGATTAAACTGGTAAAGTTTTCAGATTACAATGTGTCCTTAATCTACTCGGAGGAAAACAGAAACCATTCAAAAAGTAAAGAGTAGAAGCAAAAGTTTATGTTTGGAGTTTAGGAGAAAAATAAATGAAGAGCATAACCACTAATCATTACTTCAGCATTCTGATCACGTCTCCCACAGTTCGTTTTTGTAACAACACTGGTACAAAACAAAGGACTGCAGACCAGTAATAGAAACCAAGGCAAGCATTTCATACCCATTTGACCTACCACACCTTCTGGCATGTTTCTGAAGAACCAGAGAGTTCTTTGTAAATACCRTAATTTCCTAATCACTATGTGACTTCTGTTTCTAATAGAAAGAGGGCTTGACAGCAGCAGCATTRCTATGTCCAGAATCCAACAGAAGAGAAAGATTCCTTTTTTTGCACTCATGTTTTGAAGACACTTTCTTCTTTATATAGTAAATACATGTGTGGGGCAAGAGAAATAATCCATTGACATTCTGAGAGAAGAGAACCAAACCTGTAGCAGGGCCTCACACTGCACTTAAAATAAGTTTGCAGGGGAAAAGACAGAAGCAGTACAGAACTGAATGTCAGAAGGGGGATTACAAACTGCAGTTTAGACTGTGATACACTCTAGTTTAGCAGGTGCTTCTTTGACTCCAGCAACAACAGATACTTCTGGATGTGAGGGGTGATAAAAATGCATTATGTTTTAGACACTTCTTTCCTATCTTGTTATTTTAGAAAAATATCCTTCTCTGATACTTAAACTTTATTACTTACCGAAGGATCTACTTGATCATTTGTCACTCCCCTCAAGACAATCTTCAGTGGATGCTTCATGAAAGGTGCCAAGCAGAGCAGACTTTCCAAATAGTAGCCAATACCACGACTGGGGCAGCAGTCATGCTCCAGTGAGCCTCCATACAGAAGACCAGGCTGATAATACAAGGTAGTACCTGGGGAAGAGGCCAGGGGAGCAAACCAAATGAGAGCACTGTAGAATACTGGTCATTAAAACAGCACAAAAAATACTTTGCAGTGGTGTATGTGGGCAAATGGGAGGCAGAAGACTGTATGGAAGACTACAGCACTTCCAGCACACTATTTACATGTCTGCAGCTAATAAATGGGTAAACATGTGAGTGTCTCTCTGTCCTGCACATCATTTTCCTCCTTTCCCTTCCAYTTAAAACCAAGTGGAAGGGAAAGGACCTCATAGCCATCTTCAAAATGCTGATACAAGCAATTATTATCCTCCACAGAAGCTATATCTTYATCAGTCCATCAGATCATTGGAGTCTTGACATATCTGATGGTAACTAATTTGCTTTACTTACCAACTGAAAGTCATAAGAACCCTTAAAAAACAACAACAATAAATAAATTAAAAAAAAAACAAAAAAAAAAACCTCAGACCAGGTGAGGTTTTCACATGGAATGCTTTCCACTCTAATCAAACCCTTTTCTAAACACGAATAAGCAAGCAGTCTGCCTAAGAAGTTTGCCTCTCTATAGGGCMAATCTTTTTCTTCTACAAAAATTGATTTTGGTGAAGCTTTGCCCATCCTGCATACCCAGCAAAATACTAATTTTTGTTCTTGGGTAATAGAGCTTTCTTAGCTCTCTGCATTATGGCAGAGCACTGACCTTCTTGCATGTAATMAATTATTACAAAAATTGTCAACTTTGTTATTTCTGGTCTTCTCCATCGATCTTATCCGAACACTTACCCCTATAAAGACAAGACTTCATTCTACTGCAGAAACTGATAAATCCTGGAGACRAGAACAGATGAAGCAAAATAAAAAACCCCAGATCTCACCTGTTTGGTTTATTTCAATCCGTGAGCCATTGGTCACTTTGTCTATTAGGCGAATAAAACTTGCTTCAAAATCTAAGGAGTAGAGCACAGACAGAATTACAGTTTCTTAAAAGTTTAACACCTTACTTGTAACTTTTACCCTTTCCTGCCTTCCCTGACAGTAAGGCTACTGTCACATTTCAATCTGTAGTATAATACCACCACATGTTATGAAAAGGCAATTCTTTGTAAAAATAGAGAYGTTAATGTGAGCCTCCATGCTTACAGGCATCCCATATCAATTGAGATGCCCTCGCATGTGGCAGCTAGACTAGTTACACTCCTCTCCCTGGCACACAGCACATAATATAAGTGGACATTTCCGACCACAGTGGTTTGAGGGATTGCTCTTGTCCAGGATAAAACCGTTGACAATTTACATTTAACTCAGCAGAAAGCAAAACATACAAATCATAGCGAACAGGACCCCATATATTGAAGCATGACAAGCTAATAACAGCTTCACATTATTCTCTGTAAAAGTGTTAGATTAAAAGAGGGGGATATTTAGACATGAAGTGCTGCTGCTGCTGCAYAGCTGTTCCACCAACAGAATTAGTTGTCTGCAGACTCTAAAATTTCCCATTTCCAAAACAGTTTTGGACACACTTAGGGCTAGAGAACCACAGGTCTTCCCACTGCCTCTGTTCTTGCTTACTTTGTTCACTACACTATAGCAGTTTCTGCAGTAGTAATTCCTTAATTTCTCTTGATYGTGTGGACTCTCACTCAGAGACAATGAAAAGGACAAGCAAATTTAACCCCCCCTCAAAAAAAAAAAAAAAACCGAAAAAAAACCTACCAACCAAAACCAAAAAGGAAATCACATTAAAACAAAACAAAACAAAACAAACAAACAAACAAAACCCAGCTGAAAACAGCCATCCCAGGAAGAATATGCTAGTATTCTAGTATGCCATCACGGTACATACTCAGTATCAAAGAACATATGTGAAAACATGCAGAATTCAAAACCCAGTTGGTTTTAAGAGCGAAAAGCATCTGCATAATTGTTTGTAAGTTGCAGAACTCCCTTAGCAATAATCCTGTGTTACTTCTTGCACAGTAATCAGATTTTTCTTTCTATGTGTGACTCTAGGATGCAATAGATATTTAAAMCACAGAGCCACCTGCAGAATTTACAGTTTGTCAATATTTGCATAACATGATGATGTGTCAGTCACACAATACTGGTTCTGCTGTCTGTTACGGCAATTTCTAAACTATGACAGCTTATATGTTTATAAAGTTTATATGACTTTATAAGCAGTGGGGCATCTTCCAGTGCAAGAGTACATCCTTGTGAGCAGAGGCCTCAGTCTTGGAGAACACCATTAGCAGAATTCACAAAAGTTGCAGTCACAAAAATMAAAAAAACCCTGCATGTTGAATTACCAACACAAAGCAAGACTTACTGTTATTATTGTTCTGTTACATAGTTCACACATGAACCCATACTTTAAAAAGCCAATTCAAACACTCTTTAAAAAAACATGGCAATATCTACAAACTTCACCACCATCAAATRCTCCGTGGTGATAATAAATACTTTGGATCATGGTAACTGTTATGCCAAACACACAAGAATGCTTTGGCMGTTTTTGAGTAGAATTTTTAGCTGCACACTGAAGGCTCCTCAGGAGGCAGAGAAGCATCTACCCCTGTCATAACAGGGGTCCTTGCCCAAAAAATAACTGAACACCACAATAATGTTTTTTCCTCAAACATCCTACTGTTTTCTTACTTATTGTTTCTATCCTATTGTTTTCTTACTCCAGTTTATGATGGAATTCATTCTGGGATGCCAATGGCTTTGTACAAGAATGACAATGGTACTCCCTAAGAAAAGTTTCCCTTAAATAAATCTGCAGGAATGAGAAKAAATTATTTCACTTCTTTCACCTTTCCTGTTACGGCAAACCCTGACAAAAACCAAAGCATAAAACATGACCTATTAAAACTGCGTGAACGTGAGCTCCCACAAACACAGGGAGCACACAACGCCTGGGCGTGGGCACGAGGCAGAAAGGACATCCCGAGAGACAGGGAATTAATTCTGCCATCCCGACTGCGAAGGCACCACGGGGAAGAGAACCGGCTCCAGCTCCGGGGSGGCAGAGAGGCTGAGGCACAGGCAGCGAGCGCTCCGAGCCGTGCCCGGCCGCGCCCGCACCGCCTCCCGCCCGGCGCGGAGCGAGCAGCGCTGCCCGGGGGCGGGCAGTGCCCTGACTCACCAGGGCAGCACCAGCCCCGGCCGCCCGCACCGGCCCCTGGTGGCCCACCCTGGACAAAAGGCGTGGCCCCGCGGAAAGCAGGGCTGCCGAGCCGAGCCGAATGAGCGGGACGGGGCTGGCACTGCCCCGCGCCCCCACCCCGCCGGGCAGCGAGGCAGGCTGACAGCAGGAACCGGCGGGTGTGTGACAGTSCCCCAGCTCCGGCCTCCTTCACCGCCCTGCTCGCTCCCGCACCTCCTCCTCCTCCTCCCAAAGCCCCGAGACCCACGTGTGACAGCTCCACCCGAGGTGGATGTGCGGAGCGCTCAGGAAGAGCGAAGCCACGGGGAGCCCCCGGCACGCAGGAGCCCCCCTCCTCGGTGGGGCCCGCCCAGATGGAGCCCGGGGTGTCCCAGCTCCCCGTGGGGTCTGCCCCTGCCCGGCAGCAGTCCCGGGCACAGCCGGCGCCGGACCTCCGCCGCCCCCCGACCTCCCGCCCCGCGGCCGCCGCTGCCGCCGCTCACCGCGGAGGCCGGGATCCTCTTCCTTGGAGCGGATCTTGCGGATCTTCAGCGGGCGGCCGCTGAGCGTGGCCAGCACCAGGCGCTGCCGCAGGAAGTTGCACCCCGTGTAGCTGAGGCACTGCGCCTCGCCCGCCGCGCCGCCCGCCATCCCGCTGCCCACGTGGTTGGGAACAGGAAGCGCTGGGACACCGGCGGGGGCAAAGGGCAGGGGGCGGGCGGGCGCTGGGAGGGGTCGCACCGCCCCCGTGCTCCGCATCCGCCGGGAGCGCGGCTCGGCCGGCAGCGCTCGGCGGCGGGGCCGTGCTGAGGAGGGCCGGGCTGRGTTTGTCAGTTCCTCTTTGGCGAGAAGGGCCGGGCACGGTGGCAGCCTCAGCCTTTCCGTCTGCTCTCCCARCCTGCGTGTTTTCAGTTGAAACTTAAGGAGTGTAGAAGTGTCGGGAGACGTGTCTGACCGGAGCCTGCTGCTCCTCCGGGTGATGCGGGCTCTCCTCCGACGGGCGGGTAAGGACAGTCCGGAACGTTGTGCCTGCAAGGGATACTGCCCCTACATCGAAATGCGTCGGTTTCTGGGCACATGTTYCTTAGGCAGTACTTTTCAGTAATTTACCCTCAGCCACCTTAAGGAAAACTGAGCGGAGGAATGATTCCTGCTCGCGGTCCTTGAGACAGCCTGTTTGCTTGATGACAGTGACAGTCCTGCTGTCCTTAAGGAGGASACTGACTAAAGCTTTCAGTCTCTTATTTTAAGAGAAACGTCGATTGCAGCGGAGGTGTGACAATGTAAATTGTTAGGCTATGTTTACGTGCCCATGAAAAGYTTCTTAGAATGGAATAGTCTAGTTGAAAGGGATGTACCAGAATCATTTAGCCCAACTGCTTCACTTCAGGGCTGACCCAAAGGTTGTTAAGGGCTCTGTCCAAATACCTCTTACACATGACAGGCTCAGGGCGTCATCAGGCTTGGCCACCCTGTCTATAAAGAAATGCTTCATAATGGTGAGTCTGAGTCTCCCCTGGTGCAGCTTTGAACCATTCCCACAATCCTATCACTAGATCCCAGGGAGAAGAGATCAGCATCTCCCTATACTCTTCCCTTCCTCAGGAAGCTGTAGACAGACAGCAAGGAGGTTGCCCCTCAGCCTCCTTTACTCCCAGGCAAGCCCAAAGCTCTTAGCAGCTCCTCACAGGCCGTGGTATCCAGTCTTTCCACCAGCTGTCTTGCCCKTCTCCAGACACCTTCGAGGACCTTCCCATTGTTCTGAAATGGTGGAGCCCAGATTCACACCCAGCCCTCGAGGGCAGGCCCTGCCCTAACGCTGGACAGGGAGGGACGGTCACTTCTTTGGGCAGCTGGGGATGTCAAATTTACTGCACCCAGGATGGGGTTTGCTGCACCCAGGATGGGGTTTGCTGCATGCAGGAAGGGTTTGCTGCACCCAGGATGGGATTTGCTGCACCCAGGAAGGGGTTTGCTGCACCCAGGAAGGGTTTGCTGCATGCAGGAGCGGGTTTGCTGCCCTCCTGGCTGCCAGGGCACACTGCTGGCTGCCACAGAGCCTGCTGCCAACCAGCACCCCCAGAGCCCTTTCTGTAACCCCAGAGCTGCCCCTCTCACAGTTCAGACTTGTGTCTGGCATTTCTCTATCCCAGGTGCAGAATCTGGCATTTTGACTTGTCATTTTCGTGTCACTGATGATTGCCCAGTGCTCCGCTGTATATAGATCCATATCTCTGCAAGGGAGATCTCATCCTTCAAGAGAGTCAACAGCACCTTCCAGTGTTGTACAGCAAAAGTCAGACAATTTTCCACACAAATGATAACCATTTTTTATTTTACTAAATTGTTTTCCAGAAAATAAAGCTTTTTTTTTTTTTTAGCCCATGATAGGCACATTTCACAGAAATTGAAAGAACTAAACCTCCTATTATTAGCTGCTTGCTGACTTTTGTGATCAGCATGCATAAAGATTTATATTGTGTTCATACACTGGCCTGCAAGTTTTGTATCACAGAAAAGCAAAATTATTTAGTTTAGAAGGGATCTTTAAAGGTCATCTAGTCAGCCCTYATGCTGGACCAGGTTRCTTAGAGCCCCATCAAACCTGGCCTTCAACACTTACAGGTCCCCACTGGGCATCCACAACTTCTGTAGGCAACTTGTGCCAGTGCCTCACCACCTTCACTGCAGAAAATTTATTCCGTATGTCCAGTGTAAATCTACCCTCTTTCAGTTTAAAACTCTTGCCCTTTGTTCTGCCACTTGTTCTTGGTAAAAATTCTCCCTCTGTCTCTCTGATAAGCTCCCTTAAAGACTGAAAGATTGCAATGTGCTCTCACCAAGGCCCTCTCTTCTCCAGGCTGACCAGGCTCAGCTCTTTCAGCCTTTCCTCAAGAAGAAATTATTCCAGCCCACTGATCATTGTTGTGACCCATATCTAGACTGGCTGAATCAGGTCCATGTTGCAGAATCACGGAGTCAGAATCACAGAATTGATTAGGTTGGAAAAGACCTTTGAGATCATCAAGTCCAACCTATGACCAAACCTCGTCTACTCAACCATGGCGCTGTCACATCCAGTCTTTCCTTGAACACCTCCAGGGAGAGTGACTCCACCACCTCCCTGGGCAGACAATTTCAATGCCCAAAGAGCCTTTCTGTGAAGAAATTCCTCCTAATGTCCAACCAAAATGTCCCCTGGCACAGCTAAAGACTGTCCTCTTGTCTTTCCTGAAGTGAGGACTCCACAGATGGATGTAGAAATCCAGGTAGGGTCTCAGAAGGCTGGAGCAGAAAAGCGTAGTCATGCCCCTTGACTAGCTGGACACACTGCTCTTTATGCTCAAGTCAAATTTTTCACATACCAATATCCCAAATTTCTTCTACGCTTAATCCATTTACAACCCAGACTGTACAGATGCTGTGGATTTCCCACACCCAGGTGCTAAGGCAAAAAATCAAACCCAGAAAAATTATACATCTAAATCAAAAGACCACATCTGTGGAAACAAAGCCTAAGAAATTTTTTTAAAGGAAGCACGTTAACAAATTTGTGGAAAATGAGGAGCAAAAAAATGACAGCAGTTACACAGCATTAGTTCATCAATGCAATGCCCAAGATTGCTGAGATATAGGCAAAAATACATAGAGCTATTCGTGGTTCATGTGCAGATGAACCTCTCTGTCTTTTTAGAAAAAGAGAGTTTTGTCATGGACAGTTTTGTGGAATCAAAGAATTGTAGTTTTCTGTGTGCTAGAAATTACTTGCCAGTTGCAGCTCTGATCTAGAATATAACAGAAAAGAGGGTGGGACTTGAGCAGCTGAAATTCTTTTTATTATGCACTGAGCAGAACTAACAGAAAATTGAGTGTAAGGAAGGTAAAGAATGTATATATCTTCTCTGAACTAATAAATCTGTGTCCAAACTTCACAAAAATTCTTAAAACTTTCTCGATAAATCTGTGATTTGTTTTCCTGCTTACAACAATTAAATTCAGTCAAGTCTCTGCATAATTCCTTTGGATTTCAGAGTTTGGAGGGTATTTTGGAATTCCAGAGTAAACAGTGCTAAACTCCATGATTAATGATTAAACTTACTGTTTCCTATTTTCAGGGAACAATTTTGTTTTCTTTGATTTCCTTCATTCACAAGCCTTTTAGACATAACTGTGGGGTAGTAGTTAAATAACAGTTTGATGTGACATTGTGGATATGGGATGTAATAAAGGATGATCACTCCCACTGAAATCAAGGGTGTCTTCTATGATAACAGCTGTGTAAAAGGCTTTTAGGTGCTGCTGCTGGAACTATGTTTTTCACTGCATTGTCTGAACTCTGTATCTTAGATTTACATTGAAAATGTCTAGTTAACTAAGTCTACGTTGAATGAACTCTCTGCTGTGGTTCATTTCTCTTCCTTTGTGTACTCCTCTGCTCTCCCACACATGTATTTTTAGTTCTGTCCATCCTGTCCTTCTTCTGTGACTTCTAGTTATTTGCTATCATCTGTTAACAATTTGCAAGTATCTGCTTTGTGTCAAGGCATGGGAAAACAAAACTGGGAAAACAAAACTGGGAAAACAGTCTTCCCAAAAATTATTCCATTGGCAGCCAGAATTTTTTCATGTAACTGAAATACAATACTTCTTTCAGTTACTTTCTTTACAGTAAAATACCACTGGCAGAAAGACTGAAAAACACTACTCTGCTGGTATAATGGAAGTATCCCTGTAGTGAAAGCTCTAGCTGTCATAAAAATACCCAGTGTCATAAAAGAGGGTTTTTGTTTCCCTGGGAATGCTGGTAGCTTATTGTGCTAGAAGTTCAAGGATTTCTGGAGTCAGGAAAATTATTTTTACCAACTGCCTATAGGTGGCGGGTAGAGACTGAGTGGCACATACATGTCAGAGAAAAATATATGTCATGACCTGGGCATCTCAGAAGAAAATTTACCTTTTATACTTTTAATATACCTTTCATATTTACCTTTAATACTCAGGGAAATGTTAATTTTTATTTAATCAGTGGTTGGAGACCATGACATGACATTTTCATCACTTGAGATAAATACAGAGATAGTCATTAGAGAGATAGTCATAAATACAGAGAAGGTCATTACTGAAACTTCCAAAAGAGATCTGCCTTTTGCTAATGTATGAGCGCTCCAAGTATGCAAAAAGATGACACTCTTCTCTGAGTTTCTGTTAGTTTACATATCTCCCAAGAGTTTTAACACAGTCTCAGAAACACAGCTATGTAACTTCTCTTCTACTTGAACTTAATTTCTTTTCCCATTTGTGTGTATTTGAGGGATGTCTAAACAATCTGTGATGAGTGCTTTTTATATGACTAAAGTTACAAACTTGAAACACAGCTCAAAAGAATCACTGGGACAACAGAAATGTTTTTCAAATAATTAAAATTCTGTATTTCAATTTGTTACTGCAACAAAGTATTGCCATTGCTCATAACAGGACATAAGCCTTGTACTGAGTTTCCAATGCATCAGAACAGTAGCTTGTCAGATTTGCATTGCCTGAATGTTCTTTGATCTGCTTGCAGCTTTGGTTTGCTTCCTTTAATCACGAGAGCAGTTTTGACATGTTTTCTATGGCTAATGTATTTTTCTTGTAATTGTATTGTAATTCTTGTAATTTAATTGTTTGTTTTCTTGGATGCAGACCTGAAGCTGGACACAACTGGTTTAGCAAAAAGACAAAGAAACTAATACGTACACACACACACAGAGAGATATACATCAAAAAACCTTACGCTAATATATATATATAAAGTTATAATATATAACATATATAATATAACCAGTAATATATAATAATATAATATATAAAGATGGTACTATATATAGGAAACTCAGATGTAATGTAGGGCTACAGACTAGTGAAGAAACAACAAGGTGTAAAATTGTGTTAGCAAGCATACAAAAATAACTCCAGGTGAACCCTAGAGGGATGAAGAAGAAACTGTCAACAGAATCATGGCATTCTTCCTGGTGAAGGACTCCAGGTGCTGATGACTCACCATAACCCCACCTGCCTCACCTGAGTGAGACCATGACCTTGGGTCTAAGCAAGGAGGGAAAAGGGGTAAAATACAACACAAGGAGAATGGGAGAAACTAAGAAGTGTGGTGTAGCAATAATTTATTTATATAATAAATAATAAAACTTAATAATGGTAATTTAGCATAACCTTTCTATAGTAGTTACATCTGAATTAATAATTCTTGAATGAGACTGTCAGGATTTCAGCTATGTTAATAGATTTTTCACTTTAAAATAACGTGTTTCATCTTTATCATAAATAAGGTTTTCAGCATAACAAGCTTGGTGTACAGGCAATACATTTCTGTCTGAAGAATACACATTTCCTAGGAAACACAGAGTTTTGGAACGACTTTGGAACGACTCATGCTATGTGTAAGTGTTAATTTGCTATTCTCAGCTATCTGGAAGGATAGCTCATTAGGCTTTTTAATAAAGGTAGGAGTGACACCACAAAAACAATAGTGTTATATCCCTCTTTGCAATAAAACTATTTATAATAAATAAATTATAAAGTTATTATAAAGTAAAGTATCTCAGCTCTATCTTTTTGGTTTGTAAAGAGTTATGTCATTGTTACTTTAAAGGAAACAGTTCAACAGCAACATTTCATTCTACATATTTCAACCTGTATCTAATTGAAAAAAGAAAAATCTGCTCCTCAAGTCTTCTTGATGGTATATTTTTTTTGAGGGAGAATTTTCAGCTGTGTTGTGTATATATGTTAGCCTTCATCGGATAAATATTTCATGCATTAAAAAAAAAACATTATTAATGGGGTATCTTGTTTGACCAATACAGCATCATAGCCTTATCCAGGTTGGAATCCAGATCTGTAGCCCAATTTGTGGACCAAAGCAAGGTCAGACTGAGTTGCTCGGGACTTTATCCAGTTGGGTCTTAAAAACCTCAGGAAGCTGAGTCTACTAAAACTTAGAATCCACTGCCTGACCTACTGAGTCCTGCAACTCATTTTAGTAAGCAGCCTGTCCCTGCCTTCTCAGTAACCTTTTCATGGGTGCTAGAAGGCTACTGTTAGGTACTCCTGAATCCTTCTTCTCTCCAGTCTGAACAAGCATGGTTCCATCTGTTTGTGGCAGTGTATCTTTTCCATCCCCTGATCATCTTGATCACTTCCTGCTAAACCTGTCCCAACTGATCAATGCATGTTTTGTACTGGAGGGCCCAGTACTGGGCACGCAGATGTGGCCTAGGAAGTGCTTAAAACAAAGGGATTGCTGYTTTCCCTGATGTAGTGGCTACCTTCCCATTAAYATGGTTCAGGATGCTACTGGCCACATGCTAGATGGTGCTTAGCTGGCTGTAGACCAGTGCTTCCCAGTCTTCTTCAGCAGAGCTTCTGCCTTGCTGGTCAGTCCCCAGCCTGCACTGTTGGAAGCAGTGTGTCCTGGGTGCAGGACTTTGTMCCTGCCTTGGCTGAATTTTGTCAGRGTCCTGCTTGGTCCCTCTCYCCACCTGTTCCTGCAGAACTCCACCTCCTGCCGCTAAGCCCACCAGCTTGGGCCACATGGTTTGGTGTTACTGACAAAACTGATGAGGGTGCACTCTCTCTTCTTCCAGGGTTGTTCACAGACACTAGACAAAACACGGTGCCAGGACAGGCCCTGGAAAAACAGTTGTTAGCAGCTTTTGGTCGGGTACAAAACCCTAAGCACTATACTTCGATTCTAGCCTGATTTTCACCCATCTAATTGTCCATGCCTCCACCAAATGAGGTACAAAAATTATGTGAGAGACCATGTYAGAGTCCTGCCARTCAGTATCCTATGACTYCTTCCTCATGTAAGTAACCRTTTCACTTTGAGGCAAYGTATAACACTTGGGAAGTAGTTACCCAACAGTACTAAAGGAATTCTATGTCAAACTCAGATGACAGGATTTGTATGGGTAGGAGAACTACCTTTCTATCCTTTTCCACCCCTTCCTCATGAATCTGTCATGAAGTTCAGAGAGTTTTCTAAATAGTCTTTAACAAAAGGATTGTCTTAGCATTCCTGTCTGGAGTTCTGAGCTACTTAATAGGCCTGTAGAGAGGCTTAACCTCAGGCTTCCTTTTTAACAGGCAGATAAATTATTGCTGCTTTTTATACATAGTGGCATTGGAGATTAGAGTTAATAATCTCTCTGACCAGTCTAGTTATTTGCTGGATACATATTTCATACAATACTTTCCATTTTCCCATGTATTTGCTTTAGGAAGATTTATCGACACATTTTGTGAACTTCTGCCATTCAGAAGTCTTGAGTGGAGCTTAAAACAAACTGTGGCTTCTAACATTTAAATGGCTTTTGTTGCCAAGTTTTGTTTAAGATTGTGGTGCTTTGGCAGACTGAGGTGTTGCCCTGGGAACACTGCTAAAGCCCTGAATGTTTCACTCTTTCTGTCCTAGTACAATCTAGAATAGAGGTATTACTAGGTTCATTTATGAATGTTCGCATTTCTCAATGTAATGAGACTTATGCTCATAGAAAGTTCTATGAGCTAAGCCAGTGCCTTCCTACTTAATTGTTAAGGCAATTAATTTTGTTGACTGGAGAGTTTTGAGGCTATACTCCCATTTCCTTCCTGTTCCAATGTACCAAACATCCATTTGAATATTCTCTTGTGGCTTTACTTGTTTCAGTATAAAACTATTTAAATAAAATAATGTTTTAAAACAGGAAGCCAAGTTTCATTAATGCCAAGTTTCATTAATGTTTTGACTCTAGCTCTGCTTTCTGCTCACTTTTTCTGGTATGTTTCTGGTACAGTGGTTGAGATCCATCAGCATCTCCAGAACCTTTAGCAGGAGGGCTCWCTTCTCCTGYGGTGGACATGGGACAATTTAATGCTTTGGCCAAAACATTGTGTTCTACTGTAGCTGAGAATCACTAAATCATATCTCTGGGAAAGGACATCTTGGTGTTTGGAAGAACACTGCTCAGAACGAGGACAACCTGCAGCATGTTCCCATTCATGTATCATAAACAAAACGCAGGTACAGGTCATTAAAAACGCAGCTGCCTGCTGCTGGACAGTGCGAGCTCATTTGTGACAGA
>CADDXX010000310.1:943221-1013726 GCA_902810485.1 Alauda arvensis | reverse complement strand
GGGGCTGTGGAGGTGATGCTGGGATGGCCCGGGGCAGTGCCTGGCTGTGCTGGGTGTCTGTGCAGGACAGGAGGGGCAGGCTGCTGTGACAGGCAGTGATCTCTGAGCTCTGTGTCCCATGTCCTTGTTCCCTCTTGGCTGGGGCAGGGGGTGCTGTCCCCTTCCCCAGCTGCAGTCACCTGCCTGGCACCCTCATCCTCCAGCCACCTGTGCTGGTGTTTCCTGGGAGGGCAAGCCCTGATGGAGACACCTCTGCTTTTCCAAGACATTGTCAGCTCAGGAGGCTTTCCAAAGCTTTGGAGAAACAGTGCTGATTGCTCTGGCTAATGGTTCCTTAGCCCTGCACCTGCCTGGTGTGCCTGACCCTGGAGTTCTCCCAGCGCTGAGAAACCTCCATCCTGCCCTGCCCCTCCTTCCCATCCTGGGCTGCTCCTCAGCAGTGCACCCTGACCCCCAGGGTACCTAATGACCTTACCAGCAGTTAATAGAAGCAATTGTGATTCTAGTAGGTGGGAAGGGTCTTTTCTGTGTGCCTGTTTTCCCCCAGATTCAGCTCTGGGTGGTGTTTTTTTGTCTCAGTGGTGATAAGCAGTAAGAAGTAATTGGAGGAAATCAGCCCTTGGYTGGCCTTTAGTGAGCAAGGCCAGGTTGGATGGGGCTTGGAGCACTCTGGTCCAGTGGAAGGTGTCCTTGCCCATGGCAGGGAGTTGGAACTGATGATCTTTAAGGTCCCTTCCAACCCAAACCATTCTATGATAYTCTGTTTCAATAACTGATTKTGATYTGCAGTGGTTCARCATGAGGKCAGGGTRTTGCTGCMTTCTTTAACCTAGTGTGCTTCAGTAATTAACACCAAAATTGTAAAGAAATAGGATAAAAATTATTTGGGGGTATAATTGAGAGTGTGGCTCCTGATTCTTGCTGAGGTGTGGGACCCTTTGCTAGCTCCCTTCAAAAAGGCAGAGTTTGTAGGGAGCAAGGRCTGAAATAGCTCCTGTCAAAGCAAAAGGAAAGATTGCTGCTGCTTTRAAGAGTTTCAGATCTGGCCTAGAATTAGGAAAAACTCTCAAGAAAAAAATTCAACCACCGCATTTGGGAAAAAATGTAGATGGGTTGTGTTTACTTTGTGGGTTTTTACCTTCCACTAAAGATGAGGGAATGCTTCTTAGAGCTTTGCCCTTGCTTGCTGTGAGCACCCACAGTGCCTGGGAGGGCTGTAAAGTGTCCTGGCTCACAGCAGTGGCTGCAGGGAATGTGTTAGACCATGGAAACTGGGATTTCTGCACCAGCTGTGTGACCCAGTGCTCCCTCCAAGGAGGAAACCCCACTGGAAAGCAGAGCTGGCTGCCAGGGCAGAGCACCCTGCAGCTCCTGGGGCTGTTACAGCAGCTTCTGTGGGGCTCTGCCAAGGAACCCTTTACACTGGAAAGGTTTCAGTGTCTCAGCTTGAAGGAGATGCTTTGACGATGACTAGGGGAAAAAGCAAAGGCCAAGTTCTGTGAAAAAGCAGCAAATAAAAAGCAAAGGCAGATGTGTCCAAGCAGAGATCTAGATTGGAATCATTGTGCTGATGGAATTTGATTCTTTGATGCCTCAGGTCATGTCTTCCTCTTATTTTCAATCTCTAAATCAGCTTGCAAAGAAAAGTGGTTATGGTGGGCATTTGTTATGCTACTGTTGGAATAAGGCAATAGCATTTAGATTGCCAGTGGATTTTTCTTTTTTTTCATCCTTCTTTTTTAATCTTGTTTCCTAAGAAACAAGATTTGTGTGATTGTGCTCTCTGCCTCTGTTTGTACCTGACAATCTTTGCATGGAGGGCTGTTTCCCACCAGGTCTCATTGATGGGGAGAAATTCCTTCCAAGCTGATGAAAGGAGTGGCTGAACAAAGGGCTGCTGAGAAGGTGGCCAGCAGCAAGCCTTGAACTTTGCAGCCCCTGGAGAATCCACTTGGATTGCCATCCAGGCAGAAGGGGAAGGCACAGCTCCTGTGTTTCTCATCCTCTTGCTCACATAGCAGCTGCTGAACCACTGCCAGCTGCTCTCTGGAGTGCTGGGGAGCAGGGAGGTGATCTCTGGCTTACTCCAAGGCCTGGTGCTGTTCAGCTGAGGGTTTCTGAGGGGCTGGGCTGGCACAGGATCCTCGGGAGGCAGCTGGAGACAGGTGAGCTCCAGGACAGCATCCCTGCTGTGGTGGCACAGGGTGGGTGGGACACAGCCTGATGATGGAATCCTGCTGAGGGGACAAAAGGTGACAAACACAGGAGCAGGATTTTAAGGCCATGGCAGCTAAGCCTGTCTGGTTTTGGATTTTCTTTCAGTTCATAATACTCCTCTTTCCTAGCAGAGCTTCCCTCTCAGCTGCTTTGTCTGAGGGATTTTGTTGTTAGACAGGAGAGGTGAAGAAGGGCTGGAAACACTCTCTGACGTGCTCAGCATTCCCACAATGGGCCCTCATGCACTAGCAGAGGATTTAGGTGGTTAGCAGGGACCTCTGAGCAGCATCCCAGTCCCCTGAGAGCTGTAGGTAGGGACTGTACACAGGCTTCTGCCCTTGCACAACAAGTCTCTCCCTTAGCAAATAAAATGACATTCTAAGCACTGTGAGAGCATCACCAAGGACAGGTGRTAAGTTCACTTGGCTCAATCATTTTGTCACCCTTCCCTCCCAAAACGAATGGCCCTTTTGCTGTTGTCATTACCCACAGCTTGTGGGCTGGCTGTTGTGAAAGCTGCTGTGTCACAGGCATTCCTCCCCTCCACGAGCCTGGGATCTCCTTTCCCTTAGGCAGCTTCCCCGTGGTCTCCAGCTGTAGGGTTGATAGGAAGAGAGCAGTTAACTCAGATAATAAACATACATCAGAGAAAAGCACAAGGTTCCTGCTGTTTCTCAAAGGGAAATGTCAAGGCCCGTGTCCATGTGAGAATAGTTGGGAGCAGGATGTGTGCAGGAAATCTCCAGGCTCCCTCTTTTCCTGAGAAGACTGAAGACTTTCTGTGCCGAGGGAAAATCCCTCAGCTTGGCTCTGAGCTGGTTCTTTATCAGAAAGGCATTATCTGGGTAATTAGCTCTGCCTGTGAGTACAAATGTCTTTGGCTCTGTCATGCATGTGAGCCCACAAGGAGAGCTTTGCTGAAGCATCCCTGAGATGCTCCCATTACAGCAGCCACAATTCAGGAGGAAGCCTGSTCCTGCCAGCTCACTGTAATTAAAGTGAGGCTTCACAGCCACGTGCCCTCCTCTCTGCTCTTGTGATAATTAAGTGGCTCTGGCCTGTTGCATGATGAACTTTGCTTTTTGTCCCWGTTTGGGTTTGTCAGCACAGTGGGACAGGTCCTGTCTTCTGATCCAGCCCTGCTTGTGCAGTAGCAGGTCCTGATGCTTCAAAGCATATCCTGGTGCTTTTTTCCCAGCAGTAGTGGTGGTTTGCAGTCACCCACGATGCAGTAACCCCCCATTGCCCTTCAGGGGTCCTTCAGGGAGTTTGGGTGGCAGCAGCAGCTCCTGTCCCCTCTGTCCCTGAGAGCAAGTCTTGTCTTAGCTATTGCTCMTCTCTGAACCTTCCTGCTCCCTCCAGCTTCTCCTGGAAAGGACTGTCCTGATGTGGGCACAGCTGGTGGTGATGGTTCAGTTCCTCAGGCTGAGGCCCCCAAGCTCCCAAACTTGGGAGCTTTCAGCAGCAAATTGTATCTTCTATTTTGTCCTTTCCCTAAAGCTCCTTGCCAGAAGGCAGCAAGGACTCAAGATGGGATTGGAGCARGAGGAACATTCTCCTCCTGAGTTGGCAGTGGTTGAAAGAGAAATGGRTGTACCAATTCCTTTGATTTTTCTCATAAATTTTCATTATGGAGAGATAAAAGTGGCAAGCGTAGGAAGTCCTCCAGGCTTGGTCCTGGCCGTATTTGGAGGTGGTTGTGCACATCTTGGATCCTCTTTCAGCAGACCATGAGTCATTTTGGCTGCCTGTATTGGACACAGAGCTGTGCTAAGTCAAAGATAAGCACTTCTGAGTCTGTCTCTCAACACCATCATTGCTAACAGTTGGTTTGGAGCTGTCAGGCAGGATTGAGACACTGCACAGTGTCTCTTCTCAATTACACGGGTGCAAATCCAGAGGATTTCACTGGATCAGSACCAAAAATAACAATCCTTTCAGCAAGCCATGAACCTGGCTGCAGTGGGAGCACTGATGGGAGGTGGGGAATGCTTGGGCATGTGGTGCCATTGTTGCCAAGAAAAATAACTTGRGAAGGAGCTCACTGGAATGGGCTTGGTTACCTGTTCCTGGTGTGTGTGTTAAAAACAGGCAGTGGGCAGAGACCCTGCCTCTGTGGCACTGATGCAAAATTCCTGGGTGTTTGACTGTGTCCTGCAGGACTCCTTGGTTRGTTAGATTTTGTAGGGATCACTCCAGTGAGAATTACATATTGGATGCTTTGTTAATAGGAGTAACTACTTAGGCTAGGGGAAAGAGCAAGTGACCATCCCAGCTCCTGGAACCACAGCCTGTTTTCCTAAGCAAATTGTACCATGAGCTGCTTTCTCATCCAATATTCATCTGCTGGGCCACTCAGGGCATTTGAGTGGCCCTCCAAGAGGTTATTAATGCACAGAGCAGATGGAGGCACAAAGACTGTTTATTAAATTCACATTGCCTTTTGCCACTATGCTAATGGCAGGAAGAATTACCCTGACCCCTTCCCACATCTCAGCTGCCTGGGTTCAGGTTCCTTCCAATACCCCCCTGACAACACAAAAACATGAGATGAGGCAGCCTTGAAGTGGCTCTGACCTTTAGCATCCAAAACAGTGGTTCAGCCAAAGGAACCCACCTCTTCCCTCAAGCTTCTGCAGAAATTCGGCTCCTTTTTCTTTGTCCATTTGAAAATAAATCAAAATTTTTCATGGGGATAAAATGACTGGAACAAATGGTTAGCAGTGCTTTCAGGAAAGCCTGAGTCAGTGATTTTCTGTTGTGGCCACCACTGACCAGGACCCTTCTCTAGGTGGAGGARCAGCCCTGAGCCAGTCCCTGATGCCCAGCAAACTCCCAGGTCACAGCAATCAGCTCTTTGGCTCTTGTTCAGCTTTAACACTGCTTTTCCTTCTTCCTCCAGGCTATGAAAGTCCTCTCCAAAAAGAAGCTCTTGAAGCAGTATGGATTTCCACGTGGGTATCTCACATTTAGAGGTCTGCCTGTTGTCCTCAGCCAGATCTCTCTGTAGAAACATTGTCTGCAAGGACTGCAGGATGTGGCCTCCTGTGAAAGCTGTCTATGTAGTTGGGAGCTGGTAAAATGCAGAGGGTGGTGAGGGGGCAGATGCAGCCACAGGGAAATTCAACACACTCAGTAATGAGGTTCCTGGCTCTGATTTTTGTGAGTCTCTTTGAAGTGGTGACTTTTCCATGTTCCCCATTTTTGAAGCCTAATTAAGCACTGGAAGTTAGGCAGGATATTCCCCCTCCTTGCCAGGATAGCCCCTGGGTGCAGGCTGGGCCATGGGGTGCCCCAGACCCATCTGGGAAGCTGGGAGCAGCTGCTCTGAATGGGACTTGGAGATCTCAGTTCCAGGTGGGAGACTGCAAAGCTTTGGGATGAGAGCAAGGTGATGAGATCCTCCAGAAAGGAAGGTGTATGCAGAGGGGCCAGTGGCTGCTCAYCCTGTGTGCAGGTGCTGCTGCCAAATGAGGAATTCTTTGCTGTGCTGTCACTCCTGCAGGTCGGCCTCCTCCCAGAGGGTCAAAAGCATCCTCAGGAGAGCAGTCCAAACCCATGGCACCCCTGGACAGAGTCTATCAGGAAATAGCCATCCTCAAGAAGCTGGACCACATCAATATCGTGAAGCTGATAGAGGTGAGCTGCTCCTCCACCCGAAGTTGTGCTGAAACAAGTCTGGTTTGTACTGCAACAAGAGGATTTTTCTTCAACTGCTCCTGCTTCAGCCAGAATTGGTTTAAAATGTTCAGAAATTTAGGCTGGTGATTCCAAGCTAAGCCTTACTGACTGTGTAGGACAAGCTGCACACTCACCCTGTGCTCTGGGCTGTGCCCAGGAGAAGGCAGCTCACTGTGCTGGTGGAAATAGCAGTGAGCTTTGATCACTGAAACCTGTGTGCAGACAAGCCTGGGAAGGTGCACAAGTGCAAGGCTTCAGTGCCATTTTCATTATTGACAGAGGTCAGTTTGGGACAAGCAGTGCCTTTATTGGTAGGCAATATTTCTCCAAATACAGGCAGAAGCCCAAATTTTTCTGGAGACAGGAAAATCTGTCCTCCAAAACCTCTCTCTCTGCAGGACTCTCTAAATATTAGCCTAAACTGTTCTCAGTGTTCTGCAGCTCAGCACAGTGTACTGGCAGTGTTACTTGCTTAAAAATCTTTTTTCCTGCCGTTTTTCACTTTTTTTTTCCTCTTTCCCCTTATTTCTCTGTGATCTCTCAGGTCCTTGATGATCCTGCAGAGGACAACTTGTACATGGGTATGTGAGTCTCRTGAGCTAACAGAACCATCTGGGCTTAGGCCTGGTGGTGCAAGGGACATGTACCAGGATCAATTTGGGGTCAGTTTGGGAGGAAACTTGTGCCAACTGCAGCAGACTTATTTTTTTCTGGAAAGTTAAAACGCCTGTAAATGCAGCTGGGATGGAAAGGCCCTGTGCAGTAGGGTAAGGCAACCTTGTGTCAGTGAACATCTCCTTGCCATGGGGACACTAAAAAGCCCTGCCAGCTGCTCTGSCCTCCCCTCTGTAGGGCTGATTCCAGTCCTGGAGCCAGGAGGGGAGAGAAGGGTGCAGGATGGTTTCCTTGTCCTCCTGCTRTGAAACTTCTGGAGGCTGTGGATAGTGGTGACTCCAGAGTCACTCCAGTCTTGTCTGGGGGTGTTCCCTGTGACCCTTGCAGAGACTCTGACACCCTGGTGAGCCTCAGGGCCTCCTCAGGGAGCAGCACTCCTGCCTTTGGTGGGGGAGCCATGCCTGACTGGGTGCAGGCAATTCCACCCATTCTGTCTTCCTCTCCTCCAAACCCTGGAAGTGCCAGCCACAGCCTGACCCCCATTTGGGTAGAACACTGAGGGACAGGCCTGGCAGGCCCTGAGGTGCCCTCTGAGATGGGCTGGAGGAGGGGATGAGTGACCCTTTTACATCTCTGCTTCCCCAAACTGTTTCCTGATGAAGCAGGTTCAAAGACTGCTCCTCATGAAATAATTATGGGATACTTTTGAAGCTGCTGTGAAGGAGGACTCTGCCTAGCAAATGAAGCAATTTGCCTTTGAAAGGCCACTTTTCCCTTTGGGCTGAAGCCCCAGTGGCATCTGGCAGCATCTCAAAGTGMTGGAACTCGTGGTGGGGAGGGTGACTGAGGCTGTTGTTTGAAGGCCTGAMCTCCTGGGGATGGAGGAAAGGGGAGAGATGAGGTAGAAAKCTGCAGAGGGGGRRAAAAAMCCCAAATCTAAACCAAGYTYTAKCTGTGGAGTGAGAGAACTGTCCCAGAAATAGCAGCAACAGCAGCAGGACAGGTGGGGAGTCTGCTGGTGCAATTGGAGGTTGTGCTGGTCCCTGAGTGATTATTCTCTCAGGGAATACTCTCACATTATTCCTCCCTGGTTTCAGCAACAGAAAAATGTGCATAAAACAGGCCATGTCCCTGTTGTCCATATTCCATCACCCCTGGACTGGGGTTCCAGAGCCCGTGAAATTCAGGCACATCGAGTTGTGTTTGTACCTTCAGAGGGTCCCACACCCCTTGGTGCTCTGGGGAGGAGATCTGCTCAGATTTTTTGGGAGGTGCAAGAAATCCCCATAATAATTCATGGGGAAAGAGCTCTCCTACTCTAGAGAAAAGCAGACCCTTCTCCTGTTTGCAGAACAGRGCAGAGCAGGATCAGAAAACCACTTTTCCCCAACCTCCTAATCAGACACAAACTCATGTGCTCTGCAAACCTCAGCTCACACCAGCAAATCCTCTCCAGTCACTCCTGCCAGGGAGAGTTTGGCTCTGACAAAGCTGTAGCTGTGCTGCTGATTGACACAGCAGAAATGGAGCAGCATGTTCCTACAGCATCTCTTTCACCATCAGCAATTTAGCAGAAATATCACAGCAAACACCCTCCCTTGGAGGTACAATGGGGCTCAAATCAAGGAGGGCTGACACCCAGAGCAGCAGCACTGTGGTGGATAAATTAGCACCTGCTGTCTCCCTGCACAGAGCTGGCAGGAGGGGGGATATTTGTCTGTGCTGAAGAGATGAATATTTTCATTTTGTCTCCTCTGGTGTCCTCGTCACGGGTGAGGGAAGAGAAATGAGTGGAGATAAATTGATTTTGCAGGTATGGGAATGGATGTGTTTTTGTAGGTGATGAATAACAAATAAACCCAGGCTGCTCTTCTCATTCATTCATGGTTTATTTCCTTTTCTTGCAGTGTTTGACCTCATGAGGAAAGGGTAAGTAGCCCTCCTGGGATCCCTCCTGTTGAAAATTTTGGTGCTCATCATCAGGTTCCCATGTGAAATGGAGGTTTGATATGTCCAGTGGGGCAAACCCTGTCTGCAGGAGAGACAAAACCCAGCTGTAGCTGCCTTTGCACTGCTACAGCCTGGAATGATGTGGTGAATAGAAATGGGCTGGGAGGATGTGTCCTAGTGCCAGACTCTGATCTGCAAAACAAATTCTATGTCAGTTCCTCACCAGGTGCCTGGAAGAAAAGGTTTGGATAGGAATATTCTGCTGGGTTCCAGCCACATTGTGGCTTCCTCTGACACAAGGGGTGTGTGGYTGCATCAAGATTTAGTTGCCACCTGCTGCCTCACTTTGCCCTCAGCACTAACCTCTCATGGGAGCTTGTTCTGTTGGCACATTTCTTTTGCCAAGGTGGTAAGAGGTTCCTCACCTGCCCTGATTCTGCAGTGAGGTCATGATTCCTGTGCCCAGCATGGAGGAGATTCCCAGAGGGGTTATTTTCTCTCTGACCCCATGAACAAGCTGCCAGCTCCAGTGGCTGCTGGCAAGAGGCTYCCCTGTCTCCCTGGTGATCAGACTGATGCCTGTCCTGCAGGAGAGGGAGCTCCTGTAAACAGCTGAGGCTGGGGAACCTGTGGCTCATCCAAGTGCAGCCTGGCTGCCTCTGGCAGGAGGCAATTAGACTCCATTAGTGGCTCTGCCAGTCCTGCTCTCACATTATTCCTCCCTGGTTTCAGCAACAGAAAAATGTGCATAAAAGAGGGAGGGAAGGCAGTGGCAGGAAAATGCAAATGGGAGATGAAGGTCATCAATCAAATAGGCAGCAAGGGAGAAGAGGGAAATGCTGCAGGAAGGGTTTGCTGCTGGGTGCTGAGGGGAAGAGCCACAGAGCCTGGTTTTGGCAATGGGCTGTTCCTCTGCCAGGGTTTGGCTTGTTAGGGTGGTGTCCCAGGAGCACTCACTCAAATCCAGCTCCAGTCAGTGGATGTATGTCCAAATGCAAAGCCARGCTGCTGAGCACAGGCAGGATTAGCCCTTGTGTGAAGTCCTTAGCTCCAACCATCCATCCATGGGGGAACAGGAGATTCTGAGCAGCTCTTACAGCCTCTTTGCCCTCAGCTTTCAGCAGGCACGGGCAGAAGAGGGGCTTTTAGAGGAGRCTGTGCATCCCTCAGCAGTGACAGCACTCAAAGGAAAGGAGAGGAGAAGCTGGCCAGGTAACCTTGGCTGTTCAGGGCTGAATGGCTGAGCTCTGGTTGGGGCTGAGCCCTGAGCAGCTAAACAGGTTTTTTTAAGCAGTTTAGCACAATGCACTGGAAATATTCCCATTTAACCTTGGAGCCAGTGGTTCATGTCTAGATTCTGCCTCAGTGTAGACCAGMTGCACAATGATATTGTGTCAGGACTGAGCCCCAGCAGGCAGGACATGAGTGCACAGCACCAGGCATGTCCCACTGCTGACTGGGATCTCCTGGGAATGCTGGTGCTCACAGCCATGAGCAGCTTCAGCAGGAAGCCAATGACCTGGTCCAACTTTGTTCTCCCATCAGTGAGCAGTGTTTGTCTTATTCTGTGCAGACATCAGCAGTTAACCCTGTTGATGACCAGGGCTCTGTGGCTCAGGGACTATGCAAAGCCACCCATCACTAGCCAAGCTCAGTAACCACAGCATCACCACGTCCAGAAAGAATGGACACAGCTCCATCCTGTGCCACAGCACCCAGAGCCTTTAGGGAGCCTGGGACATGGCAGTGGAGAACATCCTCCTCCAGCAAGGCGTGTCAGTGCCCCTCTGCAGAGCACTGAGTGGCTGTCCCTGTCCCCAACAGGCCTGTGATGGAGGTGCCCAGTGAGCAGCCCTTCAGTGAGGAGCAGGCTCGGCGCTACTTCCGAGACATCGTCCTGGGCATCGAGTACTGTGAGTACCCCAACACAGCAGTGCCCTGCAGGGGCTGTGCCTCGGGCCCCTGAGCTGCTGGGGAGGGACATCTGCACACTTGGGGGGGTGTTGGATGAGCCAGAGGGGTCCCCTTGGACTGCCTGGGAATGGGGTTGCTGTTGGAGGTGGCCCCACTCAGCTTGGGTTTACCCAGGAAGTGTCACAGAACCCTTAGAAAGGACATTAGGCAAATAGTGCTGCTCTTTTTTCTTCCATTTGTTTCTTTTTGGAGGCAATAGCAGAGCCAGAAAATGGGTGTTTGCAGTGTCATGGATTCAGTCAGCTTCAGCTGGAACAAATCCCTGTCTCTAGCTTGGCAGGGCAAGCACTGGCAGTGGCAGAGCTGGTGAGCAGCATAGGGAGGATGTGTGTCCTTGTCCATCCCCTTGGCAGAACCCATCTGAGTGGCTCCCTGCCACTCAGGGCTGTGGGGTGACAGGAGCCCAGCACTGCTGTGCCCTGCCAGGGAGGTGGTGGATCAAGTGTGTTCCCAGGCTGTGCCCAGACTCCAGAGCAGGGTCCCTCTCTGTAACCTTTTTTGGTGACATCTGGTCCCCGTGTGGCTGAGGCCAGACTCACTGCTGAGTGCCTGCTCTGCAGAGTGCAGAGAGGCCATGATAGGGTGGGAAGGACTGCAGGGATTTTTCTGGCCCCATTGTCATTGTTGTGTCTCTGGCAGGGGTGAGCAAAGAGGGATCCCTGAATTAAAGACAAGATGGAATGGTTGATGTGCTGGCATCCTGAAAGCAGTCACTGCTTCTGTACCTCAGCTGCTGGTGAGCTGAGCTTGGCTCTGTGCCTGTYAGATCCTTGCAACAGCCTCTGTGAGTTCAGTGCTCTCCCCACTGACTGCTTCCTCTGCACACTGACACACTAAAGAATTGCCCAGGGTGAATTTGGGGAGGAGGAGGAGGCAGTAGAGCTTTTGTAGGGGTCATTCCCACCTTGCAGGTCTGATTGTTTTCCAGAGGAGACAGCAAATAYGTAGATAAGGTGATCCTGTTATTAGCTTGTGCTTCAATTGCCAAACAGCTTTTGATTAGATCTATTAACAGTAGCTCATAAAGCAGCTCCTAAATCTCTTAGGTTGGATGGGCTCTTGTGGATTAATAACTAGGCAATCAGGAAAGTTGGATTACAGCTTTCACAACTGAGGTAAGTCACCAGAATTCTTAAACAAGAATCCATATTGTGGGCTGGGTTGTTCAGTGTATTCCTAAATGACCAGAAGAAGGGTAGAGGACAGTCAGAGAGATTGGTGATGGCACTGAGTTATTCAGGRTAGTTGCTAGAACTGACTGGGAAGACTGGCAGGGAAATGCCATGATAGCAAGTGATGGCATGACAAAATGACAGCTAAAAAGTTCATGGTGCTGACTGCAGGGTAATGCATGAGGGGGAGAAACAACACTGAGAATGCATACAATGTGATGGGCTCTAAATTATCTCTTCTCACTCAGGCTTTATTCTGGATAGTTCTCTTGAAAATGCCAGCCYGTTACTTAGTGACATTCAACAAGRCTAACAAGRTTTGGGGAATTATTTGGAATGAAAGAAAGAAGAAAGYAGAAAATGTTATTATGCAGTTATTTGGATCTCTAAGAGCTCTTAGGTACAGACAAGGAGTATCCTGAATTATGTGCAACTTGGCTCAGCCTGTCTTAGAAACAGCTCCCTGGAACTGAGGCCTGAGAAGGATGATCAGGATGGTCCTGGAATATTTTATGTACAGAGAAATAACCAAAATTACCTTGGGAAAGGGTGCTATGGCAGAGGCTTAAAAAGTCCTAAGTGTCAGGGAAGTGCTGGACAGGAAATGAATCTTTTCTGTCTCTAAAAACACAGTAACTAATGGATAGCAAACAAAATAACCAGGTAGCCAGTTTAAACCAGAAGGAATTACTCACTTGGCTTCAACCACCCAGAGAGAACAAGTCTGAGTGTGATGGACCTTGCTGAGGCAGAGCAAAGCCAGTGGTTTGCAGGGTCTCAGTCCCTCTTCACACTGAAATGTAGCACCACATCCATTTTGGTCTAAAGCCAGCAGGGAATAAAATCAGTGTTTGCAAATCTGACAGTCCAGGTGCTGCCCAAGTTAGCCAGGTCACCCCAGAAAGCTGGTACAAGTTAATATAAGAATGGGWATCTCAAGACTGTCTTTGAGTAGAGCTTGAAGGATGAGGATGCAGCTTTTTATAATTCCCATTAGCATTCAGATTGCAGCACAGCCTGTGTGCCTCAGCTGGGAGATCCAAGCTCTGCTGTGCTGGATGCTGCTGCAGGAACAGTTCCTGCTCAGAGGAAACTTTGAGTTTAGTAGATTGAAGAAAAAAAAAAAACAAACCCAGCAAAGTGGGGGTAGTCTYAAGCAGAGAGAGTGAAATTCAACAATAAATTATAGGATGCCCAAGCACTCCCAGCAACAGGAACAATAGGATGCTTTATTTTGAACCATTGAGTAATCACTTATTTTATTAGCAAATGAAAGTTAAAAATGGTGTTCTCTCTGAACTGCTGGGTAAGTGCATGGCAATTATTATACAATTAAGAGGAAAAGTGCACTGTTTGTGCATGCTGAAGGAAAAGTGTTGCCAGGCAATCCAGAGATTGCAAGGTAACTTTAGTGTAAGCATCCATAATTGTTGTGTAATTTGGGAGGCTCAATAACCATGCAGCTGCTTGAAGCTCAGAGTCATCCCAGCAGCCAATGCATCATTGCTGGTTGGATTTTATTAGATAAGAAGTTGCAAGCTGAATTCCTGTTGGAGCCTGAAAGGTGTTCATGGTGAGCAGGAAGGGGCTGCAGGAACCAAGGTGGTGGGAGATGTGGGCTGGCCTTTTAAATCACTGGTGGTGGCATGTGGTCTGTGACCTCTGTGTGTCTGTGGGGACTGGGCTCACTGKTTTTCATGGATTTTGTCTGGGGTGGAGGCTGTGGGAGAAGTCTGGAGGGAGGCAATGGTCCAGCTGGGGGGAAAGCCTGGCTTAGGCATGGTGGGAGGCAGGGACAGAGGCCTGGAGAGAGCCAGGAGCTCCCTGATGCAGGCAGTGGCACAGTGCTGTCACCTGCTTTGAGCTGGGTTTAGTGTGTCTAATRCCAGGAGTGCACTTTGATACAAGCACAGTCCCAGCCTTGATCAGTAAGCACTGAAGGAACTGGTTCTTGAACCACTCTGAGAGTGAGGGAGATCTGCCCATGGAGGAGTCTCCTCCCTTCCTCTGGCCTCTGCAATGCTGGGAATATGTTCTGAGGTTAGGCATGGTGCTATTACTGATCCATGTGCTCTGTTTGAGTGCCCCTGCCTTAGACCTGGGCTCTGCTGTGTCAGGAGCTGTTTGAGTTCATGCCAGCTGTAATTGGGCTCCTGGTGAAACAGGCCCTTTAAAGGAAAGGGATTTTGCTCCACTTTCAAGATTTGCCCAGCACTGCTGACCCTGCACACGCCCTCAGGAGCTGGGGAGGCACTCTGGTGTAAGTACCACCAGGGTGGTAATTCCAGAGGGTGCTCAGGTGCTTTGGATGGGAAAGTTTGCTGGGTTATTTGTGTCATCAGCTAAAGCATGTGCTTAAGCATCTCTGTGAATTAGGGATATGTGCAATTTCCACCCTTCCCACTTGTAACTCCCCTGTAGTAGTGCTTGGCTGGGGTTGTTTAAACTTCAATCTCCCTTCTAGCAAGGCAAACTTTGCTTTTATAGAGATACTCAGCAGAAATGTGTGTGCTGGATAGGAAATAGCCATCATGCTTCATCAAAGACATGAGGAATATGCCAGGTAGACATCCCAGATTGATTTTAGGACTGGGACATGAGAATCTTCATTGAGTAAGAGCCTGAGGAAGGAATAAGGATGAGCAGATCAGAGGGCTGTCTGAGCTGTGGCACTGGCCAGGATCAGACAGTGCAGAACACACACACACAGTGTGGCCCAAGGGAAAGCCCTGCTGAGCTGCAGAGTCCAGATGAAGCACAGGGGCTGTCCCTGCTGCTCTGGAGCTGCAAGCTCAGTATTCGAGTCATGAGAAGCTCAAACAGCTTCTGTCAGCCTGGCTGAAGAACAAAAAACCTCATTGCCTGTGTTCTCTGTAATAGTCTGCAGTTCTGCTGTGACTGTGTCTAAGAGGGAGGGCAGTTTTGGCYTCCCCTCTGCAGAGGAAGGCTTGTCTGCTCTGAGCTGTGGGGTTGAAGGGAGGGTAATGACATGCAGCTAAAGCCATTGGGAAATTACCTTTGCAGCAGCAGCTCTCTGTGTGAGAACTGCAGTGACCCAGGGCTCTGCATGCTGAGCCTGGAGCCTTAACTAAGGCTCTGGCTTTTTAAAGCTGCCTTTGCTGAGATGAGGCTTAATCTACTTGGTTATCAATATATGAGTACATATCCATTACCTTAAATATGTGAGTAKATATCCATTATCTTAAAAGGAAATTTAAGCAAACGAGCCAACAGAGGCTTGTATCTTCTAAGAGTATCTAGTGCAGGGTAAGTCCAGGGTTGGGTGCACTGAAGCATCAGTGCTGTGGATGGTTTGRTTGGTTTGGCTCTTGCCACAGGTGAGTTCCTCAGGTTGGTGTGGGTCAGCAGAGCTGGGATATGAGTCTGTGGTGGAGCTGCTGCATGCTCTGCTGTGATTCCCAGCAAGCTGCTTGCTCCCATGTGGGAAATGGGGACCTACCTCTTCTCTGCTCCTGCCTCTCACCTGTACAAGTTTGGAGCCCCTCAAACAGAGCATGTTGAGGTGAGAGCTACAGCTGCAAGGCTCTGGATATTATAAATGACACCACCAGGTGAAGAGAGGCTGGCTTGTGTTTTATCAAGTGCAGACAAGCTCTCCTCAGCTGATAAAAACCAAATAAAAAACCCTTTCATGAGCTGCAAGTGTTGCTGATACTGATCGATAAGGGCTCTGTACAAGAGTGAGRATAATCAGCTGATGGAGAAGATCAGAGAGATGTGCTGGAGCCTCTTTAGATCAGGCAGTTTGATCTTTACTGTGTGATGCAGTTCTGTGCCTGCTGGGGGTTAGAAGCAGGCTCAGGTTGTTGTGTCAGTCCCTGCTGCCTGTGGCACCGCTCCCTTGGACCCCTGGCCTGTGTGTGTGACCCTGCACATCCCCTGTGACAGCTGTGCTCATGTGGGCTGCAGGACAGGTGCACAAGGACAGCCTTGGACAAGGTAACCCGTCTCTCTTCCTGTTGGAACCCTGMATGCTGAAAATTTTAGTTTTTCTGTGTTGAAAAATGCTGACCCTCAAGCAAGCAGCACATTGGACTTGAGGCCTTGGGACAGGCTCCACAGATTGAGTGGCAGCACAGGGGTTGTGGGTGTGGGGTTTGATTAGARGTGTGTGATCTCACAGGGTGAAACACTTAGGGTTTAAGATTTTAGTMTATAGTAATGTGTGTGAGCCAAGGTGGAGAACAAGGCATTGTCTAAGACTTTTGCCTTCTTCTTCCTTCTTCTTCATAGGTTTAGGTGGTTTTCTGTAATTGGGTGAAAAAGGTCTGCACTGCAGACCTTTAGTGGTCATCATTGGGTCAAAACCATCAATAATAGAGGTGTCATCTGGTTATTGGGTAAATAGTGCTTAAAGACCTTGGGAAAGTCAGTAGTGGCCATTCTGCCACATTTTTCTAGCAGCTGCTTAGAGCTCAGGGCTGGTGAGTCTGTAAATAGTCTGTGTGTAGATAAGATATAATAAATCACCAACTCGAACTTTTGTTTCCCGTGAATCATTCATCCTGACCTTGGCAAGAACAAGAAAAAAGAACCTGCMCCATAACATCTTCCCTGTTGCTTCCTGCTGGCAGCATCCACAGCAC
The DNA here is from genome assembly GCA_902810485.1 of Alauda arvensis. NCBI lineage: Eukaryota > Metazoa > Chordata > Aves > Passeriformes > Alaudidae > Alauda > Alauda arvensis. Next base: position 997,510 of record CADDXX010000310.1, on the reverse strand, counting down.
AGCTCCTGCCAGGAACACAGTGCTCAGCTGAGATGGATCACAGAGGGGAGCTGAGCTGTTCCAAAGGGCCCAGGTAGTGCTGGGGSTGCAAAACTTGGGTTTGAGCAACTCATCCAAGTGGCAGAGGCTGAATGGGTGCAGCARAAGGGTGGAGAGAGCTGGCACCACCACAGCTGGGACCTTCCCCCTGCCCCTGCAGGGAGCTGAGCATGGSATGGGGCTGTTCCCCTTGTCCTGCCCTCCAGCCCTTCCTCACTGTGCATGAGTGGCCATCTGTTCTGAGCTCTGGCTGGTGGTGCAGCAGTTTCCTTGAGAGGCTGTTAAATCATTGCTGTGCTACAGGGGCAGTGTGAGAGTAATACTAAGCAGACTCTGCAGTAGCACCATATGGATTGCTTTTGCCCTTGAATGGGAATGGGATTCTGGYTTTAATCAAGCAGAATTCAGCAGTGGCCTCAGTAAAATAGCAGGATGTGTCAGTGCATTGCAAAGTTCTATATGTATAATTTTTAAATGGGCTTTTAGCAAGTTTGTGTTAACCTGCTGCATCTCCAAGGTTTCCAGAGGGGAATACAGTGAAAAGCACCTYTYCTAAAAGGACTAAGGAACAAGATTTCTTTCTAGCACTTCTATCTGTGCTCCCTCTGGGTCTTCTCTCCCTGCTAGTGGATTTGTTGGCAGACAGTTCCCAGACATTTGCCTCTGAGTGAAAGGGATCTAGAATGAGGAGTGTTTGGGAAGTGGTTGTTTTGTCCCATCAAGGGCAGCTGAGGGACTGAGCAGAAAGGGAATGATGTGCCCAGCAGGGCTTTGCCAAGGAGCAGGGAGGCAATGGCAGAACTGTGGAGACCCAAAAAGGAACCAGCTGGCCCAGCAGCACAGAACTTCCCCAAAATCTGCCCTTTGCTCCAGCCCCATCTACTGGACCACAGCTGGCTGCTATTACCAGCTCAGTTCAAATTGTAGTGAAGAAACAAACAAACARAAAGCCCTAAAAAGCCAGATTTTCAGAAAGACCTTTTATTTTAGGCAGTTTTTTTTCATATGGGCTTGAATTTGAACACCCAAATGCAGGTTTTTGGCAGCTGCAGTAGTTGCAGCATGCCTGCTAGAGCTCTGTCTGAAATCAGGAGGGACAGAGAAAGGATGATCCTTTCCCAAAGATTGCTCACACTCTGAGAGCTCTGAATCCTTTGAGGTTTTCTCCACATCAGCCTTCAGCAGGCTGCTCTTAGGCAACAGTGCTCCAACTTCAGGAGACAGACCAGACTTTTATGCATCATTTCCTTGTTTCTGAGCACCTTGGAGCTCTAGGTCTTGGCTTAGTCCCACTTCAGCTATCCCTGCTCAGGTTTTCTAACAGCAGTTGTGATAAAATGTGCACAGGCACTCACCTGCCCTGCCTGCTTTGTTCTGGGSTGGCTGTGAGGATTAACAAATCAGTATTTCTAACACATTTAAGTTATTCTCCTGGWTAATGCTCTAGGAATCCATGGGATTGTTATCCAGATGCAAATAGGCCTGAAATAGTGTTACCTTTCACTGAAATGAAGAATGGGTCTAATAAAACCAAATTTACCAGAGCGCTGCATAATCAGACTTTGCCCYGAGGGCTCTGTGATCTCTTAGGTGGTTTCATTTTCATTATGAAGAAATGCCAATCTRTGCCCTGCACCAGGTCTGTCAGCACAGAAAGTGCAGGGTGTTCTGGAGCCCAGGGAAGTCATCCTGGTGAGCTGCTGACCCCTGCTTTAAGAGCAAAACCTTCTCTAGGTAAAAGCAACACGTGGAGCCATTTTGTCAGTTTGCCAAAGCAGCTTCAGCAAAGTGCTCTGCTTGGGCAGCCCAGCATGGATTTKAACCTGGGGAGGGGTGCAGGCAAGGGCATTTGCATGGGATTGAGTCTCCAGCATGGATTTTAACCTGGGGAGGGGTGCAGGCAAGGGYATTTGYATGGGAWTGARTCTTTCCAGCTGTTCCTGCACCCAGCAGCCCCATCCCCATGGCTGGGCTGGGTCTGAGGGCAGTGTCTGCCTGCTTTGTGACTCTTTCTGTACTGCAGCAAGCAAAAAACCCAGAGCCTTGCTCTTTGAGCAGGACAAACAGCAGCTGGATGTTCTCTCAAAGGCATGGATTCAGCCCATGGAGGGAACTAAGGGGAGGTCATGAGYTGGTCTAAAAGAAGAATAATCCCCAGACCCTCATGGAGCATCCCCCAGCAGTGTTTGAAACTGAGGAGAGGGCCTTGCAGAAAAAAATACCTGCAAGTGGGACTTCCCTTCCCCAGGTGTGGCCTGCTGGAAAGCTGGCTTGAAAAGAGCAGAAAGTTAAATGAAGTTGGTTCATTCCTGGTCCTTAAGCACAATCTGGGATGCTCCACAGGGCAGGCTGCCTTTGTTGGTCAGGTTTGTAAAGCAGGAAAGGGTTAGACCAGCATTTTCCTCCACCCAATGTGTATTTCCTAGGAGATATGAAAAGTGCTCATGGGGMAGTATAAAAACAAAACATGCTCTGTTTGCAAGAAGGAAATGTGAAAACAGTGGTTGGAGCCAGGGTAGGATGGAGGCCAGGGGGTTCTGGTCCTCTGGGGAGGGCAGGATTAGAAGATTTCCTCCTCCTCCTTTAGTAAAGTTCTCCCAAGTTTTGTACAGTTCTGCTTTTGGGGTCATTTCACATTCTGAAAGTTGGTGGTTTTTCATTTTTCAAGTTCTCCGAGTTCCTGAGAAATCAGCCACTTTCCTACAACTCCCTGCTTCCCCCTGTGGCCTGGAAATGTCTTTCAACTGCAGTATTGCACAGGAGAGGTGGTTTCTGTTGTTGTTTTCAGTGCATCTCAGCCTCCAAGCTCTTTGCAAGGGTTTGTTTTGTGTTCCATGTAGAAGCCCTCCAGCTGGTGCCCAGGGCTGGAGCTGAGACAGAGCTGGAGGCTTTGCTTGGAGCCTCGTGGAATGAAGGCCACAGCTTTAGGAGTGCTGGGAATGGCTGGGAGTTTTGTGCCAGGGTGGGGGTTTGGGCTGATGCAAAGCAAGTTGAGGTGGTTTCTCTATTTGTGGGCTCCATTGAGAAGCTTGGCTAAATAAAGAGTGCCTCTTTGGGGTGCTGACAGCAGCCAGCTGGGGGCTGCTCCGAGCTTGGAGCTCCATTATTCCATCTTTTGAGCTGGAAATGCCCACTGATCCCTGAGCTGTTGCCTGAACTTGGCACTCAGCTGCTTGTCACCTGTTTCATTCTACTTGTGGTTCTGCCCCTTTTGATGAGCACTGCAGTTTCACAGAAATAAACTGTTTCACAGCACTGCAGTTTCAAAAGAAATAAACTAAAAGTGACCCTCTTTACTTGAGTCCCATAAACCTTTACTACAGCAGGTGGCCCAACCCATCAGCTGGCTTGGTGAGGCCAAGCAAATCTGCAGGGTTTGAGTGTTTTCCTCCTCCAGCAGCATTGGTTTTTCCCACTGGTTGAGCTTCCCCTGAGTTCATGTCTTTGCATAATTCCTAGATGCATTTCAGAGAATTGCATTGTATACTTCATTGTCCCATCAGGTACAAAAAAGAGGAATGGCTGTAGGAAATGGCCCTTGAGCTCCATGAGATTCCATCTCCAGCAGCAGCTGGCAGTGTGGTGYCTGAGCTTGCACCTTGATTTTCACCCTCCTGGAAGGGTTTCCCCTGGGTGTGTGGGCTGCTGGGCCTGACCCTGCTCCCTGTTTTTGGCTGTTTTGCAGTGCACTACCAGAAGATCATCCACCGAGACATCAAACCTTCCAACCTGCTCCTGGGAGATGATGGCCACGTCAAAATTGCTGATTTTGGTGTCAGCAATCAGTTTGAAGGGAATGATGCCCAGCTCTCCAGCACAGCAGGGACACCAGCCTTCATGGCACCAGAGGCCATCTCACAGACTGGCAAAAGTTTCAGTGGGAAGGTGGGTTTGAGCTCACAGTGTCCCCTGGGAGCCCCAGGTGTGGCACACAGGGCAGTGCCACACCTGCACCCTGACTGTGGTACCAATTTGGGCTGTCATTGGGTGAAACTGAAGCTCTAATTCCCTCCAGTCCAGGCACAACTCACACTGCTTGTTCTGTGCAGTGGGCAGACACTTTGCTGTGGCAGAATCCATGCTGGAGCCCCCTCCCTGCCCAAAGGGAAAGGAGGAAGCCTTTGRTTCCCTTCCAAAATAATCAAGAGGCACAGGGGGCTGCTGAGCACTAAAGTCATATCTTGATTCCCTGGAAGTGAGAGACACTGCCAAGGGGATGGAGTCTAATAGGGATTCTTTTGTCTGGAAAACCTTTGAGTGTCAGCCCTGAATGGGGTAATTTCCWGTAAGAAGGGGCTGCTTGCTGGTCACAGCAGGGCCAGGGAGCAATGCCTGGCCCAGCACAGCCCTCACTCCTCAGGTGTGCAAGAGCTGCCCTTAGGAGCCCAACTTCCAAGTGACCTAGGAAATGTTAAACCCATACAAACAGTGTTTTCTGACGTGGTGGGGAAATCCAGCTTGCTCAGACCMTCTGTGCTGCCTCTCCTTTACTCTCTGTCCATGCTCTCTTTCAGGCTCTGGACGTGTGGGCCATGGGAATCACCCTGTACTGCTTTGTTTATGGCAAGGTGAGCTGCCTTTCAGCTGCTGGAGCCCTGCTCTGTCTGCCTGGCTTTTGACACATTCCTTTCCAAATAAAGACAAAATAWTGGAGACAAAGACCTACCTTCTGTAAGCTCAGAAATCCCCCTGCAGATCTGAGGGGCTGATGCTGTGATCTGTGGAAAGGATCATTTCCAGCCCTGGGCCCTGAATGCAGAGCCACTGTTTGTGCTACAAACCCACAGCAGCACCAGCAGCAGTTTGGGGAGGGTTTATCCACATTGCCTGCATTTAGAAATGAGCCAGAGCCTGGGTAGAGGCATAGGGTTGATCCCAAACTGCTGCAACACTTTTGGAACCAGATCCCAGAAAGCTCTGTCTGCCAAAGCTGAGTTAGGATTGACTGGGGGGTYCAATTTGGCAGAGGCAGCTCTTCAGTGCTTCCTTCTGCACACTCCATGTCCTGTCCTGGCTTTTCCCTCACCTGTGGCCAGAGCTCCCCTGTGCCAGTGGTGTCCCAGGATGAGCAGGTGTGTGCAGGAATGTTTCCTGAACCTCTGTCCCAGCACAGAGCACTGCACATCCCACCACACAGGCACCCACCTCTGGGTWAGAGGTGTCCAGGGAAGGTGACAGAGGCAGTTCATGGTCACCTGGCAGGCTGSATGAAGGAGGGTATTCCAGTCCAGTTATGTATTCCCTGGATGCCTCTGCTGTTCTTCTGAATTTATTTTTTAATAAGGAATGAATTGATTTATTGTGTGTGTGGGGAGATTTAATTTGTTTCCATCTCTGTGTAGAATCYAGGCAGTGCAGAGGTTGTACTTGGTGTTACATGAATGACAAATGCCTGAGTGATGCCAGCATCTTGGACAACTGGAAAATCTCTTGTTTGTTTTACAGTGCCCTTTTATAGATGAATATATTCTGGGTCTTCATAACAGGATCAAGACCAAGCCTGTGGAGTTCCCAGAAGAGTGAGTAAACTTTACTCTGCTACTGTAAAAGAGTCAAATTTCAGCATTGTTCTCTGTGTGGCACAGTGGGTCACCACAGAGGGATGGACATGAGTGGGTGAGGTGCTCTGTGTTCTCCTGGGTCCTTCACCTGSGTTTTGTGCTGGTGATGGTGTTGAGATGTTAAAAGTGCTTCTGCTCTTCCTCTGTCCTTGTGCAGCCAGGGACTAAAGGAAATGGCTCTTTGGAAGTGAARGGATTCCAGGATCTAGGAAGTTCTGCCCCACCTACTTGACTCTGGAGATGCTGGATGCATGGTTTGGTTGGGTTTTCTTTCTCCCCATGCAGCAGCCACCAGAATGATTTAATGTGTTCAYTTTCAAAAGCAGTGTGGTGATAAACTCGGTCTAAGTGAACACATCCCTCTCCTGTGGACTTCCCTTGGAGCCAGGGAGATTGTCTGATGGAAGGATGCTTGTCCTGACATGTGCAACCACAGCTCAGCAGATCCCACTCCTCCAGCACACCCCAGGAAAACATGGCTTTGCCTTTTGCACTGGCAGAGAGGGGCCAGTTATGAAAAAGGCAGGAATTCATTCCCCTGTGTGCTACTTTGGTCAGTGAAGGAAACCCCCTGGGGCACAGGGGGATGGTCAGTGGGGAGGCCAGCTGTGGTCACAGCAYGTGCTCAGCAGTGCAGGGGACAAGCCAAGGCCACTCAGGTGGCATTTGAGCAGTGGCAGGTCAGTGTTGAGGTGAGTCAGAGTCTGGCAGGAGGTGATGGCACTCCCTGTGTGCTCAGTCATGCTGGCTCCATGGTCACCATTCCTGTAGCTTCAAGTGTGGGACACTCCTCAGCATTTCCTCCAGCTTCAGGCCTTTGSTGSTCTTCTGTTGGTGARGAATTTGTTTCCCCTGGTTCCTGGMAGATGAAGTAGCCAGAGYTGGACTYTTTGTTYTCCTTCCCAAAYCYACACAGTAGTCAGGCAAAGAATTCTTGATCCAKTTGCTCACTCTAATAACAATGTATTGGTAAAATGACTGGATTTGGAGCAAGAAGAAATTAAAACTCCAGTGAGAGGCACATGTGGTGTTAGAGAGGAAGGGAGGGATGTTGTCAGGCAGCCTGTGGGATGTGCATGTATCCAACATCCATGGCAAGGCAAGAATCTTTGTGAGGTGCCTGCTGAATTTTCACATCACAGCGAAGGGCTGGGCCTCTCCCTTGGCAGTCCCAGGCTTCYTTCTGATTCCACAGGAAGCCATGGATACTCAGGGTGCCCTCTTTTGGACATCTGGGCTGACTGAGCCCTGACTCCACGGGCTGCATCAATTAATTAATTAATAATTACCCGTGCACTGAGGAGGAGACACAGCCCCTGCAGACAGCTCAGCCACTCTGCTGAGCTCACACAGCTCACACAGCTCTGGGGCTGCAAGGACCTGAGGTCAGGCACTGAGGGGCAGACACAGCTCAGCCACTCTGCCCTGCTGCAGCCCACACAGCTCTGGGGCTGCAAGGACCTGGGGTAAGGCCACTCAGATGGCACACACTGACCCCAGTGAGGGTCAGGAGCAGATGACTGGGCTTGGGGCTTTAGGAGCACAAAGGCTGGTCATGCTCCACTGCTGTGTCCCCACCTGCWGCTGGAACAGGACTTGGWCCTGACAGCACTGCAGCCAAAAAAMCCCAAACCTGTTTATGTTCCCCTGGCAGTTGTCTCCCTTGCTCGGGGCTGGCAGAACTCCCACCCCTCCCTCAGCCAGTGTGTATTTGGGTTAGCAGTCAGCTCACAAGTGACTGTTCCCATCTGCCTCTGCAGTAAGTTATTAACATTTAATGGGCTGACTGGGTTGTGCTGAGATCTGTTCCTTCATTCAGGCATTTCCTTCAGCATAATTGGGCTGCATGATTTATGTGGATTCCTCAGTGACCTGTTCTCACAGTCTAAAAAAAGCTGCACCCCTGATTAGGTTGTTGGAGGAGCTGAGGGTTACTAGGTGTTGACAGCTGTCCAAACCACATCTATTTGTTAGAGGCAGCAACAGAGGCATGGAATTCACTGGAGTAGATCCACCCTGACCTCCCACAGAATTAGCACCTCTCTATAGTGAGGRATATTTTGTTTCAATTTATTTCACCATGGCTACAAAAGAGACGTTCCTGTTTGCAGACAGCCCATGGAAACTCATTGCCTGTTTCCTGACAGCCTTTAGGACAGATGGATCTGCCTGTACCAGTGTCACCATCCTGTCCCTTCCCTTAGAGACACCAGGATAAATATTTATGGCATTGAGTTCTCATTCATGTCACTGAGTCCTTGGCAGGACACGAGGCAGATGGGCTTAGCTCACACCCTGAGGATCCTGGCAGGACTAAAAAGCAAGCTGAAGTTTCTCTTCAAACATGTGTCAGTAGAGCCAGAAGCTCTGCCCAGTGCCTCCTGTGAAGCCCAGGACACTGTTCCTGACCTGCACCCTGGGAAGGGATCTGTGGTGCTGGCAGCCCTCCTGAAGGGATGCTGAGCTCTGTGCTTGGCATTTTCCTGAGAGCTCTCACAGGACTATGGCAGTGAGAAATCCCAGACAGCACAGGCYCTTCAAATGAAAAATGCCATCAGTGCACCAGTGTTCACTCTGTGCTGCAGACTGGGGAGAGGGGAAACCACAGACAGGGTGATGGGATCTGCCCATAACCCACCTGACACTTGGTGGTCCTGTTTATGGGGCCCTTCCCTATGACTTTAATCCTGTGTTGCACAGAAATCAATCTGGTGCCCAGAAATGCCAAGTGATTTTATATTCTATTTATTGTATTTTACGTAAAGCTGTTGACACTTTGGCACAGAACTGATTTTAAGTATTTTTAAAATGCTGTCTCACCTGCATCAGTGTGGTGTCTGGAAGGAATGTGTTTGTTCTGACCTGCTAAATGCACTGTCACTGTGGCTGTTTTCTGGAGCTCATCTCAAGAGCWGCACTTTCCATTCCAGCTGAAACTGTCACTGGAGTCTCTGAGGACTCATCCTGTTGTTCCCCTGCTCTGGGCTCTGCTGCCTGTGTACAGCAGACCCTTGATGCAACTCTGAGTGTTTAGACTCCAAATTTAACCCCCTTTTTGCCTCTGAACAAGCAGCATTTCCTTGTGGTTGTTTGTAAAGCTCTGTTTGTAAAGCTCTGGTAGCCAAAGTCCAAATAAAATATCCATGAATTATTAAACAGCAGCTCTGTTTTCATCASACTGAAATATCCCTTGCTGTGATGTGGTTTTCATTTTGGTTTGTGAKAGTTTATTCCCTTCTCTGCTTGAGGAGGTGGGCACAGCACCTGGTGCTCACCGTTGTTTTCAGTCTCAAATCCAGCCTTCCTGGGGAGTGCCATTTTATGCTGCTAAGTTCCATCTCCATGAAGAAACACAGTTCTTCAGGAGTCATTTGTGACACAGACTTTCAGCTGCCTAATACAATTCACATGCTGGCATTTTACTGCAGCAGCACTTTGATCATTCAGGTCTGGTGCATTTTAAAGGCATCTCCTGCATCATTAACCACAGGAGCCATTGCAGCCTTTGGGCTGCAGGACCAAGAGCTCCATGTCAATAGAGAAGCTTCTGGGTTCAGGTGCTCTCACATTTAGATCTTGGAAATAGTGTTAAAAATGTAGATGTATTTCTCTTAGTTATATTTGTCCATTCCCTCCTTTTGTTACCCCAAGGCTGAGCTCTGCAGGTAGGGAATACTGAGTTACAGGCTGCCTGCAGTCAGTGTTCTGGAAGCAATTTAATTGGCACAACCTGGAAGCTTAGCTGGGAACTGGAGTGTCAGAGGGAGGTGTTTTATCCAGCATACTGTTGCTCMTGGTGCAGGTTCAGCAAATCAAGCCCCTCTTGATTCACGGAGCTCCAACTCCAGTTCTGCTCTCAGGAACAGTTTGTTGTTCCAAATCTCCCCTCAGAAATTCCCCTGTGTAAAGCTGACTCCAAGAATGTCCTTAGACCCATTCCCCTGATCCCTCCCCCTGCATTCTGTGTGTGCTGTTGTGTTGGGGGGCAGAACAGGATAACCCAACCCTGCAGTGACTGTGGTGCCTTCCTTTTCCAAGCCAAGTTTGCAGAGAAAACATCTGACAGAGCAGATTCTGTGCCAGGTATCTGCAGTCAGAACTGTGCACTGCTGCACTTCCAATTCCCTTGTTAACTGTGAGCTGCTGCTTTCTTCACTCAGAGCACARATCAGTGAGGAGCTCAAGGAGCTGATCCTGCGCATGCTGGATAAAAACCCAGAAACAAGGATAACAGTCCCTGAAATAAAGGTAAGCTGGGCCTTGATGTCAGAGCTTTCAGTCTCAGCTGATTTTATACCTTCTAATGAGGCAGAGCTGTTGCCAGTGTTAGTTTTGGGAGCTGTCTCTAGCACCCTCCCATGGAAAGGGARAGCACTCATTTTGCAGCCACAGCTCCATCACTGCTTCTTGCTTGGRGAATATTGACAGAAACTTCCTTGTTTACTTATTTAAATGAAAATTATTCAAAAAGCTCGCTGATCTCAGTGACTCCATGGGAGAATCAGCATTGTCAGGGGAGCTGCTGGCTGCAGAGCCTGGATGTGCATTCCAGGGGCTGGATGTGTGTTCCTCCTCTGGGCCTTTTGTGGCCAGTGGCCTCAAGGCAGCACATTTTATCTATCACCATCATTTGGGAGATGTTTCATAATAGAAATAATGAACAGGCCTGGCAGAGCACAATGCTTCCCAGGTCGTGGTTTCRTTCTGGGTTTGTGTGGGCTTGCTGTCCTCCTGTCACCCCTCACCAAGGCTTTAGACCTGCTGGAGGATCTCAGAATTTCCACAGAGATCCATCAGCATGTTCTACAGGGCAAGCTGTGCTTTGCTTTGTCCCAGGCCAACACCAGTATTACCACCAAAGCTGTCAGTACAAAGGCTGAGCTTCAGGAAAAAATCGTGACATCCCTTTTCTCCATGCCCAGGAGTTCAGAGCCAGGTTTGGAGCTGTATTTATGGGATTTCACTTGACAGCTCTTGCAGGCACACTGTAAGAGCCTGTGGGTAGAAGAGCAGAGCTGAGTGCTGGCCCTTGTCCCTGCACAGAAGATGCTGCTGTGCTTGGGGACTTGCCTTGGATGCTGTCAGAATGTCATGCTGGGCTCTGTGCTCAGCCCATGCCCTCAGACARGGCTTTCTTCCTGCTCACAGCCAAGGAGGCAGCAAGAAAAGGGAGCTTTGCTCTGCCGCATGCAAGAATGAAAATGCTCCAGATAACYCAGGTTTTCAAAGTGTTTCAAACTTGATTCATGGTGCTGCTTGGTGGCAGCAGTGTGACAGCACTGAGCCAGACCGCAGCTTTGCAAGGCACCTGGTTAAAAAGCATCTGTGGCCGTGGGGCTGGAGCAGTGCAGTGACAGCCCAGTGTCCCCCTGCAGGTGCACCCGTGGCTGAGCCGGGGCGGTGCCGAGCCGCTGCCGCTGGAGGAGGAGCACTGCTCCGTGGTGGAGGTCACCGAGGAGGAGGTGCAGAACTCTGTCAAGACCATCCCCAGCCTGCCAGCCGTGGTAGGTGTGAATTACACCACATCCTTTGTGCAGGAGCCCTCAGCTGGTGCAGCAGTTTGGACAGGGGATGGGTGTGTGCTCCTGGTGTGAAATCCTGGCTGCTGACCCAGTGTGAAGTTGTGTGTGAGCACTGCAGCAGCCTGGCTCTCTCAGGCGGCTGAGCTGTGGGTTCCTTGGCTGTAGTGCTGTAAAATGTCAGCTGAATTATKAAAGCAGCTGTTGTTACCCCTTTGAAGCAGCTTCCAGCAGCCAGTCCTGCTGTTCTCACTGCTCTGCTCTCTCCCTCCCAGATCCTGGTGAAGGCCATGCTGAGGAAACGCTCCTTTGGGAACCCCTTTGAGGCACAGACGAGGCGGGAGGAGAGATCCATGTCTGCCCCGGGGAACCTGCTGATGTAGGTACCCACAGCCCTGCAGCACAGCCAGGGAGGGAGGGAGGGAGGGAGAAGCAGTTTGCAAACCTTTTCTGTAGCATTTCAAGACAAAACTCCCTTCTGCATCAAACACTGGAGACAAAATCTACCCCAGATCATCTCAGATTGAAATACAGCTCACTACTGCAGCCTCAAAACTCTTTTATAGATGCAGTTCTCTCTGCATCTATAAAAGTGTTGGCCTAAACACTTGTAAGGTGCTCAACTTGAGTCTGTTTTTACCCCTGTTAGTTTATAATTGCTGTGATCAAAGATCCATTAGAGATTAGTGAAGTAAAACAAGTCTAATTAGGGTCTAGTTTGGATATATATTGAGGGTTTAATCTTATTTCTATGGACAACAGAAATGGTACTAAATGAGCAGTTTATGTAGGTTTTTTAACACAAAATGAGATGATGGGATTTTGACTTGTGGTCTGGGGCCCAAGTCTGGGCAGAGACATCATGSTCAGACAAAAGAGAACACTTTAAAATTGCTTTTTCACTTGAGAACACCTACAGTGTTTTTTCACAGAGTTTTTTGCCAGTTAATGAAATAGTGGAACACATTGCAAAGGGATACTTTGGGTATAAATTACTATATTGGGATACTTTGGAGGTTGGGTATAAATTACTATATTGGGATGAAAAAGGGAATAGAGATCTTGATGACTAATAGATTCATCAACATGGTTTTTATTGGGTATAAATTACTATATTGGGATGAAAAAGGGAATAGAGATCTTGATGACTAATAGATTCATCAACATGGTTTTTAATCATGATGATGTGTACAGGAACGGGGAGAGAATTCTTCTGTCCTTTACTTGGTTCTTAGTCCTTTTCCCTTATTTTTGTCACTGATTCCTTTCACACCCAGGATTCTGGGCCATCAGTCCAGTGAATAACAGCTGGACCAGTGATCTAGGACAATTCTTTTTATATAAATAAAGTTTATTTATATAAAAAACAGGATCTATAAGGCTGTGGCTGACAACAAAGCTGTGTTGTCCCAAAATGATTCTTTTCCACCCAGAATCCCAGTTCCATTCCCAGCAGCCTCCCTCAGGGTGTGCTGAGTCTCACTGCACCATTGACAGCACAATCGGAGGAGTCTCTCTGTGTCCCTCACAGGTGTGTGGGGATTTAAGGGCTCAGCTCAATTAAGGATGATCATGTTCCAGCTCCCCAGCTGGGGATTGCAGACTTTAGTGAAGGCTTTGTCTGGTGTCCATGGGCAGACACCAGTTTGGATTCAAACACCCTGCTCATGAGTGCTGCTGTGGGACACATCTGGAGTGTGGCAGTCACAGCTCCTGTGCCATCTCAGCACSAGGGATTTGCCCTGATTGGTTTCTCTTCTCTCAATGCCTTCCAAATTAGTTGTTGCTAATTGGACACATGTCCCTTCACTGATCTCTTCACTCTCATTCGTGGTCACTGCATTGCATTGCTCTGAAATGGGGAAACATTTACTAAATTTGAAGAAAAATGTATTTTATTCTTCCCACTGTCCCAGACGGGTAACTTGGAGCAAGGCAGAGTTTCCTTTTGAACCCTGCCTGAACTGAGCCTCTTTCCAAAAGGGCCCTGTTCCCTTCTACCTTCATTTGAGATGCTTGAAAACTCACCCAGGTGGTGGGAAAACTCCTTGACCCCTGATGCTGGGTCCTGCCTGCAGCTGAGTGCTTTAGTATCTGCTCAGAAAAAACAAAGTTCATTTGACCTCAGGTAGCTGTGAAACTTCTGACCAACCACATTATCAATGTCTTGTCCTTTATAAAATATCCTTAGGCCTTCAAGATGAGCTGTAAGCCTCCTTTTGTCACCTTTTTGAAGCTGCTAGCCAGATTTTTCTCAGCTCATTGAAGCCCAGCATCTTTCCCTGTCTCAGCYCATTCTGGCCCTGTGTGTTTTCAGGCTCCTTGTACAGACTAAAAGGTTCATTTTTCATAGCAGTTTGTAATTTCCACTGTTGTGCTGCTGTGTCTGGTGCCCTTGGTTTACAAAACCAGGCCAGGGATGGAGCTGGGCACTCACAAATACCCAAAATCCATGTGAATGTGCCAGTTCTCCGCTGCACTGATCCCTCTGCTTAATTTCTCAGTCTCGTGCCATCAGTGCCAATTYTTGGCAGTTACAATTGACTTAATCCTGAATTATTTCATGCACAACTGGAGCTCTGAGAACCCATCTCAAAACTGTTGTTTAAAAGGAAGATACTTGCCAAGTCTCTCCAAAAAATGGTGTTGTGTATTAAACACTACAGCWGGGATGCTCCTTTTAAGGCATATGGATTATTACTATTTCAAACTTGGGGAAATGCTTTACTGACTGAACCTAATGAAAATAACTTCAAATTTAAATGGATGTGTTGGATCTAATGACATTAATTTCAAGTGAACCATGGCTAAATGGGAAATATTCATTGTTCAGTGAGTTATCTCTTGATGGCAGTGTTATTTCCTAGGGGCAGAGTAGACACCAAGCTCATCCACTTCTTAATTCATATTGCTTGTTCCCTGGAAAARCCACCCTTGCTGCACATATCAAATGCCAATGTTATGAATAGAGCTGTGTTAAAATRAGTTTCAAGTGAGCCTGGATTTCTGTGAAGTTTTAGGACCTTGCAGGAGCAGATAATATTGCTGTAGTGAGGCTCTGCAGAGTTCCTGCATGTCCATCAACCTTGCAGCTGGACAGGACACCCCAAAATTGGGGGATGCCAGAAAAGCAGTGCCTGCAGCCWTCACTGTGCTCTGGACACGAGGCTGCCCAGGAGGAGCTGAGAGAAAAATGAACCAAGATTCCCAAGCTCTCCTGCACAGAGCTCCTTCTCCCCTGTGGCAGTGTCTTTAGAGGGACATAAGTCAGCTTTTGTAAGATGGCATTTCTTGTAGGTAGGAAATGACTTCTTGTGTTCCTACAGAAGAAAAAAGGAAAGCAATTAGAATACTCCAGTTTCACATTCAATTTATTTAATTAGGCTGCATGTGAAATTGCCAGAGCCCCACTCRCTGCTGCTTCAAGCATCTCACATCTGTGCCATTCCTGAGGATRTTCTCTGTAGGAAATCCTCTGGCAGCTGAGCTGAGCTCTGGTACCAGAGCTCTCTGCTATTTGATGCCTAATTGATGACTCTTCAAATGGAGCTGTCCTTCAAGCTCACTCCTTGGGATTTGGAGAGGAGGAAACTAAATCATGTGGCTGAAGCTTTTTTTAATTTCTCTCTGCATTACCCACACAGGGTGCTGGGCTCTGCTCCTGGAAATGCTCTGTGCTGATGCCTGTGGCAGCAGCAGGGCTCTCCTGTTGYAGCCTTGATGCCTTTAGAGCACTCCATTAAAAATGAAACAGTTCTTAAGTTAATACTGGGAGGGGAGAAAGTTTTTTTAGGACTCTTTAGACCTGGAAGAAGTGAATCCTGTGCTGGCTGTTATTTATTGCTCTGTTTGTCAGCACTGAGCAGTTTCAAAGGCAGATGCTGAGTGCAGGCACACTCAGCAGGTGCAGGGGAGCTGAAAGGCAGRTGCCCCATTGAGCAGTGCTTGTTTTGCACACCTAGAAAGGTGTGAGTGCTGCCTCACCTGTCAGCTGGGCAGAGGCCAGGTGCCACTGGGATCTCCCAGGAGAGGCAGGGATTCCTGGAGTCTCTCAGATCCTGCAGGCCAGGTTCAAGCCCATCATTAATGCTGGCTGCAGAAGCAACTGATCTTTCCTAATTTTCCAGCTCCAGGATATTTTTTTCGCCCAGTTCAGCATTCACACCTAAGTTCTGGATTTCTGGTGGCAGTGTTTGCTGCATTTCTTCTCCCTGCTCCACGTTTCTCCTACTTGAGTCAGAACTGGCTTCACCACATTTTATTGCTCTCATTTATTGCAGCTACTACCTATCAAATTAATTGCTGTGTTTTGACAGACACAATTTACTTTCCCATTATGGCTGCTAATACTATTGATGAAATGTGGTTGTCAGCTCCTCTGTGGGGGATCAGTTGGTATTTAAAAAGCCTTCTCTGTTTTCAGCCTTCCCAAAAAGAGACCAGAAGGGCTCTCACTGCCCTTATGCCATGTTATCCATGTAGGTGARGCACAAGGAAGCCAAGGGGAAAAAGGAGGTAAAAAAAGTGGCTGGCCCAGGTCTCCAGGCAGAAACAGCTTCTCCCAAAGGGAGAGCTGCATGTTTTGTGGGMAGAGCCATGCCCCACATGCAGGTAGGTGTCCTCACAGGATTTTCCTCTGGAATCCCCCACCATCAGCAGGTCCCTCAGTGTTCCTGGGGCTCTGCCCCACTGCACAAGGTGCTGATGGGACACAAAAGCCCAAATGACAGCCCAGGGAAGCACAGCTGGACATCAGCAGTTGAGTTGAAGCCATCTGGAGCTTTCAGCAGTGGTAGGGGTGCAGTGGGTTTGTGTGAGTGCTACCAGTGCCCATCCTCATCTGTCCTTCAGGTGAATGTGGCTGATGTTCCATCCCCACCCCACTCTGCACTCTGGGCTGGATAGGCACAGAAATACAAGCTCCTTCACCTGCTGCCATTGTCTTCATGATCACTTTCTTCCTTTGTCTCATTGTTTTGTTCTCAGGGACAGATTCCTCTTAAACACATCTGTATATTTGCATCCATCTTTAAGGTAATTCCATGTCTGTGTTTCCCCTGGGTGCTGTAGAAACCTGTGTCCCCTCCTCAGCCTGTGTTTTGTGTGGTAGTGAGAGCATTTGGCTCCATCCTYCCTTCCTGTAGGAGCAGTTTCACTGCAGTCATTCTGTGTGTGTCACACTAACGTTTATGTGTGCTCTTTATTATTACTGCTATTTGTGATTCTTTGGCATTTCAGCTGCTTTTAGGGAGGGAGGGGTGAAAAAAAACAGCAGGAACTGGTGCTCAGCCCCACGTTTGCAGAGGGAATAGCTACAGAATTTGGGAAAGGCTGAGCTTTGTAATTTGAGTTTATATTTTGTGGTTATTCAAAAGAAAGGGCTGGAGCCCTCTCTGCTCCAGATGTTCCACCCCTCCCTTGTGCTTCTGCCTCTGGTGCAGCACTGGGAGGGCTCTGGGCAGACCAAAATTGGTTGCCCCAAGTGCCCACCCCACCCCAGCTAGGACTTCATCAAAACATGGGCACTTCTCCAGCCACTTGCACTGACCCTTCTAGGAAGTGTTGGTCCAGTTAATTCTGTTAAATTACAAAATAACATTGGTGCAAACCATGATGAGCTTACAGACACCTCATTGGGGAGGCCTAGGATCCAAAGGCAGGACACAGCCTCCAGCCAGGCTGGGAAGATCTGGGCTGAGGGACTGGGAAACAACCACACATCTCTAAACACCTTTGGGAGCAGCTCCAGCACTTTGGAGACTCTGCCTGGCCTGGTTTATTGCTCTGAGACAAATGGATGAGCCAGAGCCAGGATGGTGCCTGCTCTGAGTGAGGAAGGACTTGCAGAGACTCTTCCAAAACAGCCAGGAGCAGGCAGAGGCAGATGGGGGGACAGCTGCTGCCTCTGCTCCTGCTGCTGCCTCTGCTCCTGCTGCTGCCTCTGCTCCTGCTGCTGCCTTCTCCATCAGGAGGAAGGGACCTCAGCAGCCTGCATGAGGGCAGATTACTGCACTGAATGGGGGCTCAGTGGAGGAGTTCCACACTTGCCAGGGTGTGTGTTTGTGCTGTGCCCAAGGCCAGGTTGGACAGGGCTTGGAGCAGCCTGGSACAGTGGAAGGTGTCCCTGCTTGGGGCAGGGAGTGGAACAAGATGATCTATGGGGTCTCCTTCCAASYCARACCATTCCAGGATTCTGTGATACAGCCAGACTGGACACCTGGGAGACACAATTGCTTGGAGATGATCACCTCCTCTGTGTTGTGGATATCTTTATGATGGAGAAATGGGTGTTTTAGGTGAAGTCATCTGCCTGTGMYYSATTTCTGCTGKGGGTGGCACCYGGAGGTGTCCCMTTYTCTCCATCCAGCCCCAGTGACAGTSCCATGCTGTCTGGGGGTGGCTGGGCTGGGTGGAGSTGTTGCTCCTCGAGGATGCCCTGGAGTGCAGCACAGCTCAAGCCTTCTGCATGAGAAAACATCAAGAGTTAGGAGTAGGAGGAAAAGGCTGAAGTTATTGTGRTGTATGTGCAATGCAAGTAAGTGAYCTTGGCTGAGATTCTAGSGCTGCTGCTCTCAGGTTTTGGGGAMTGCTGTTTTGRGGGCCAGGCAAACTCACAGAAMCCAAAATCATGGRRTTTTTGTGTAGGACAAACTGGGTTCTGGTAGAAACATTTTGTTTTACATTTGGAGAAGCAGTTGTGGGATCAACCCATCACTCTGATCTTTATAAAACAATCCRATTAAAGGAGAGCAAGCCAGAACTCTCCAAATGCAAACTAGGTAATTTGGAAACCATGCTGCTGGTCTGCAAGACTTTCCCCTAGAACCAGATACCTCCTCRTGGAGAAGAGCATTCAGGGAGATGGAGAACTCCCTTTTGGGGAGCAGAGGCCAAGCAGGTGTCCAGGCACGAGCTGTACATCCTGCAGGGATATTGCTGAGGCGTKTACATGGTACCAGCACAGCAGGCTGCTCCCTGGTGCTGACCTGGGTTGGAAGAACACGCCCTGCCTTGCTGTGTGCCCACGATGTCTCTGTTTCCTTGCCCCCGTGCAGAACCCAGGGCAGCAGAGARGCCGCCAGGGACCCGGAGCTGCCGGACGTGTGCGAGGACGAGGCCGCGTCCTGAGGCCACCGCTGGCTCCAGCCTCGCTGTGCCCTCAGCACCAGCCCGGGGCCTGCACAGCCAAACAGAGCAAACACACCATGGACTGAGCCCCAGGGGCGGGCAGCAGGAGCCGAGCAGCGCCGAGGAGCGGAGCCAGCCCGGGGCAGGGAGCCCCTCCCTGTGTGCCTTTGCTCTCCACTTGTGCTTCACCTCGGGGCTCTCGGCCCAGCAACGGGGGTTTGTTTGTCTCAAGGGTCCTTTTCCCACAGAGACTTCTTCCTTGTGTTTTTGCATTCTCTACTTCAAGCATCAGGAAACAACAATGGCATTGGCAACAGGTTTTGTATCGGAGGGCAACTGTKTTATCTGATGCACAGGTAAAGCACTTGTCCTGCTCCTGGTGTGGAGTTGGTGGCAAAATGTCTTTGGTTATCAGTTCAATGAGGATGAGATCTTGCTGTTGGAGTGAACACTGTCCCTCCCTATGCCTTTCTTTCTCTTTCTCCCCTTTTCCTCTCACCCCTCAGTTCTGCAGTGTCAGTCCTGCCCCAGCCATGGCTCCAGTCAGGGCAGTGCAGTAAAGCAGAGATTTATCTTGTAAAACAAGATTCCCTGTGTGTGCAGTGAGCCTTGGAATGTCACAGAACTCTGGAGCATGGGGATATGCTGCTACACAAAACAGTTCAGTGCTCCAGGGACATCTGCCAGGCCTTCCCAAAGAGCTGGGAATGCATCCCATCAGTCCTGCAGCCATGGGCCATGTTCTCCAGCCAGAAAGAGTGGCAGGGTTGGGCTTCATTTCATTTCATCTCTTCACTCATCTCTTGTGTACCTGATGCTTTTAAACTTTAGTTTCCTGAAAATGACCCAAAATGGGAGAGGCTCTGAGGATGGAAAATGTTGGTGGAGGGTTTTTAGAAAGCTACAGAGCACAAGTTCACTACTTGATTTTTTTTTTAAAGGCTTTAATTTTTAATTTTGTTTTAAGACTCTGATTTTTATGCATGTACTGATGCTGCTATTTTATCCATAGATTGCTTCTAAACTTGGGATTAGAAGCTTCATCTCAACAGTTTGACAACCAGTAAGAGATTGCACTTAAAAAGGCAAATACAAAAAGGCAAATACAGCCATTTCTGTGGCTGTTGACTGCACAGACTGTGTGGATAATCAGGAATGTCACTCTTCCATTCAGAGAATAAAARCCAGTGACATCCATCTGTCAAAATACATGTCATTATTTTCCCTTGAGCCTTATGGGGTCTGAACATGCCCCTGGGAAGGCAGTGGGATTGGAATCTTATTTTATAGTACTTAAAGAAAGGACTCGATTAAATTTGGTTCCTACATAATCATCTTAGTGTCTGTTTTTAGGTTAATCCTGAGGACTTGGGACTTTGTTCCCTCATTTTTTTGTGCAGGGGGGACAATGTGTGAGGGTTGTTGATAATGACTGGTGTATCCTGGTGTTCCTGTTGTGTGTGCTGCAATCTGATTTGATGGTTCACAGCATTTTATACCTGGGCTTTGCTGCTGGTGCCTTTTGTCTGTCCCCAGCCTGTCACCTCCCCTCACTCATCCTCAGCCACCTCAGGGGGATGCCCAGCAGTCAGCCTGGGCTCTTCCTTGCATCTCACCTGTAAATATTGGCAAAGTGGGAAATAACATTGCAGTTTCTGTATTGGATGGAGACCTTTAATGTGGAAAGCTGGCAATGGTGTTGGATCCTGTAAAGGTTACTGCTGTGGGCCTGAGCTCTGCACTGCTGCTTCCAGGTGCTAAATCCTGCTCAATCCTGTTTGTGTCTGCTCCAGCTGTGAGCTCAGCATCCTCTGAGGAGCCTGGTCCTGCACCAGCAGGATGCTCTGATCCTTCCCCCAGCCTGGGACACAGGACCTTCTGCCTGGATCCTGCTGCCTTCTGATGAAGATTTAAGTACCCAGAGGGAGGGAGGGAGAAGTCTGAGAGCACAGGGCATTCTGCAAATGGGAAAGATTGTCCAGGTGGGACCACTGCCTGTGGAAGGGACAAAGATCTGTGGATACAAACTGATCTGTGCTGTGGTGCCACCAGGGGCCAAGCTGGGCAAACTGTTCCCCAGTTTGTGGAAAGAACTTTCTCCAAGTGGTGTCCCCAGGACAGGGCCAGGGAGTGACCTTGGAGCAAGGACACATCTCAGGAACATGCCCTGCCCCAGGCAGGAAAGGGAGCTCTGGTAATCCTCATCCCTCTGGGACCACTGAAGCCTAAGCAATACCTGGGTTGTGCTCAAAGAGCTCTAAGAATGCAAACATGGGGTTAGTTATTGTATTCTTAATCTGTGGCAAGAATAATTTGCTAACCCAGGCAGGTGGGGTTATTTTAGTGATGCCCAAGGGGTGGGAGCTGGTGGGGCAAGGCTGCAGGAAAGCTGTTCCCAGCCTCAGTTAATGCAACCAAACAACTGCTAAGTTCCAAATGAGCTCCAGATCATGTTCCTTTAACAGTACCTAAATCATCCCTTCAGTTTTGGAGAGGAATGGATGTTTTTTATGATTATCTCAAAATTTTCTCGGAAGTATTTGCCCTTTCAGCTAAAAGAAATCCTTCTGGAGCTGTTCCACAGGTCCAAGAACCAACCCTTCTGAGCTCATGTCACACCTTGTTTCTTCAGCAAACCTGCCAACACTTTCCTTTATACCCCAGAAATCCCCCCACTATCGTGTCACAAACAGCAGCCTGAAAACTTGCATGAAGTGAGATGAAAAATGTGCCCTGGCAGCAGGAGAAACACTCAGATAGGCAAAAATAGGCTCTACTCACTCATCTGCAATGAAATSCTTGCTTGTTTATGTGCATGTTAGAGCAGCTCAGAGCAACACTGGTTCTGCTCTGAAGAAGGGAAGAGACTGRAGAGAGGGGATTTGTTTGAGAATAAACATCCCTGCTAAGGCAGTGCTTTTAGCTCCTGAGTAAAATCATTCTCTTTAGCTGGTTGGGTAAATATTTGTCTGCTCCTCTCTGTGATGGAGGGGATGGGGCTCAGTGTGGGCTCTGCAGAGCAGTGAGCAGGTGTGGCACACTCGTGCTTTGGTGTGTGCTCTCTGTTTTTCCCCTCCAAATCCTCACCTCTGCTGTTCCTGGAGCACTGGGATGCTCTGGCCTGTGTTAGCTGGGCTTGGAGTCACCAGGAGGGCTCCTCTTTTCCCCAACACCATTGCATCTCGTCAAGTTATCCAGACTGTTCCAGGCTGAGCATGATTTTCTTGAAAGAAATGTCTCATTTGGGGGAACAGCACAGCTCTTTCATCTCCAGGAGGTGGATTTCTATGTCTTGCTCAATTAATGGCTCTAGGCCTTTGGTTTTGGGGGGTAGTGCTAAGCAAAAATCCTGGTCAAGTCTCTTCTGTCCTGCACTGAGGAATGCACAGTGCATGTCTGTAACCCTTAGGGCAGGAGTGTGCTGCTGTGAATGTCACACTCCCAAACAGATGAGGGTTTCAGCATCAGGGCTGCAGGTGGGACAGCTGGCTTTGTGTAGGGCTGCAACCAGAGGGAGCCTGACAAGGGACAGTGTAGCTGCTCCATGCAAAACAAACAGTGGCTCGATAAAATAACTCCCAGGGTGTGATTTCATTCCTTATTTATTGCCAGACTTGTGAGGAGGAGCTGCTGGGAGAAATTTCRTGTTCCTTCAGCACAACTCTGTCCTGAAGCCCTTGGCAGCACTGCCATGGGAGAATTTCTCCATTTGTGCCTGGGAGCATGTTTGCTCTCCCCAGCYCAGTGCTTTCCCTCCCATCTTGCCCAAAAACCCCATGAGCTTTGTCCCACCAGCCCAGGGCCTTTTTCCCAGCCCCTGAGGAGCCCAGGCTCTCCCAGGGATGGGGACCCCAGCAAATTTCCCAAGGCAGGAGGGCTGTGCTGGGGGTGCCAGCGAGAGCCCGAGCACCTCTGCTGTGCAGCAGGGAGACTGGAAGGCAGAGAGTGGAGGGTTTGTGTGGAAATACAGCTTGGATGAGGTGCCAAACTTCTCTGCTTTAACAGGGCACATTTGTAGTGGAGTTTGCTGAGCAAAGCAGTGCCAGGCGTTCCCTTCTGGCCCAGATCCTCCCACACATGTCCATGCTCGGCTCGAGTCCCTCCCAGGCTGAATTAACTTGGATTATGCCATGACCCTGCTGCTCTGAATGCAGCCTTCTATGGGATGAGGGAAGGAAAGCAGCTCATCAGCCACTRCCTTGCTCCTTCCCTTCCTGAAGAAAAGCCATGTGTGCTCAGAGCTGCTGCTGGCAGAGCCCAGACCCTCCGTCAGTACCCACAAGCCATCAATCAAAGTGCTCCCAAAAAAATGGTGTAAATTCAAGGAAACGTGAATTGCAACTCTTGAGGGTACAATGTGAATCCTCTGTGCTGTAATTTTGCTGCTCTTTCTGATTTCTAGGCCTGTTCTGTTGGTATTTCAGTCTCTTGTTGCACTTGAAGTTGACCCTCTGCCCCTGTATGTGCTCTGCTATGATTCAAGCATGATGTAAATGCACTCAGTACTGTGACAGCTCGTGGCTGTTGCACTGTAAATATGTACCATGAAGAGAGAGGCTATTTTTTGCATGCTTTTGTACTGTAGAACTGATGAGAAAAATGACAATAAATTCTACAGMGATGACCCTGGGTGTAAGTGCAGTTCCTAAGGCAGCAGTGGCTGCAGGCTCTTGGGTGTTCTCTGCTGCTCCACCCCTCTCTGTGCTTGTAGCTGTGGCAGAGGGGCTTGGAGAGATTCCTTTCATCACCTTTCCACACTGGGCTCTTCCTGGCTGAAGAAGCTCAGGTGACACATCCCCAGCCTCTTGCTGTAATGGGGCTGGTGCAATTGTCTTGCCTTCATTCCATTTGCTTCCAAAGAAAAGTGAAATTTCCTTTGCAGAGGGGCTGGGGCTGGCCTGGGTTCGAGCTCACTCGGCACAGTAGTGGAAACCCCAGCAAATCCTGGGCTCAGCTGGTGCCATGGGGCAGGACTGGCTGAGCCTGCCCTGCTCCAGGCATCTTCCTCCAGGGGAGGAAGCCAGAGACCCCAAGTTTCTCTCGTTTTTATAATGCAGAAAAAAAATTTAAGAAGGTGAAGGCATCTGCCTCCACCCTGTCAATAATGTTGCAAGGCTGGGAAGGCTGGGGGTGTTCAGCCTGGAGAATATTCTTTGAGACGATGGCAGGGACATGGGGCAGTGAGCCCTGCCCCTGCCGCTGGGCGTGCGCTCGGTCCCAAACCTCACCCTGAGCCTTGCCTCCATCTCACTCCGCCTTGGGACGCGCTCACGGTCCCGGGTTTTAACCTCATCCCAGTCCCAGACTGGTTCGGCCCCAGACACAATCTCAAGGCCAGGCCTAAGGCAAATGCCACATTTAGCCTTAAACCCAATCCCAGCCCTAAGTCCAAGCCCAGCCCCAATTCCAGGCCCTTCCCAAATGCTCAGCCCTAAACCCAAAACCAGCCCCAACTGCAGTCTAAGCCCAAGCCCAAGGGCAATCTCAAAAGGTGAGCAGGACAGAGAGCAGGGGGGCCTGCCAGGACAGCGACAGCGCCGGCCCCCCCAAATCAGAGGGGGACAAAGAGCCGGCCCCCCCAAATCAGAGGAGGCTGCAGACCACCCCCAGCCCAGCAAAGGTGAGCAGGGCTAAGAACGGCCAGGGGCTGCAAGGACGACGACAGTGCTGCCCCTCCATCCCCAAATCGGAGCAGGACGGAGAGCCCATGTGCAACCCCCAAAGCAGAAAGGGGGCAGAGAATATCCCCTGTCCCCCTAAACTGGAGGAGCACAGACACAACACCTCTCCTCCCATAGCAGAGGGGGCCGGACACAGGGCCCCTCCCTAAAAGCGCAGGGGGATCGAGACCACCGCCGGCCCAGCAAAGGTGGGGAGGACACAGACCCATCCAGGATGTGAGGACAGCGACAGCACCGGCCCCCCTCCACTTTGGGGGTCAGAAACCACCGCCAGCCCTGCAAAGGTAAGGACGATGGAGAAATTCCAGATCATCCTGCGGGGTGAGAGGGACAGGAACACTCTCCTCGCCCCCAGAGTCCCTCCCAAGCATCCCCCGGGGCGAGAGGGATGGAGACCCCTCGAGGCCCCCCGAGACAAACTAAAATTGGCAGAAATCAAACTAAACAACGTATCAAATTTGACTGATATTTTCCGCATGTGAAGAAATGCAATGGAAACAACCCTGGCCATCCCCCAGGGGAGAGGGGGACAGAGATACCCCTGTCCCCACTGGGGAAAGGAGCATGGAGCCCTCTCCCTGGGTGAGAGGAGGATGAGACCTCCCTGCAATTATAAAGGCCAGACGAGGATGGGAAAGCTCCTGAAAGGTTCCAGAAAAAGAGAGGAGAAAGGAGAACCATTCTGGGACTCTGTATCTGCAGGGGAGGCATCAAAAGCCTGACAAAGGCTGAAGGGAACCCTCTGATTACCCCTTTTGCCAAGAGGTTTCTTTAGCTGAAGTTGCTACCAAGGACCAGACTTGACAGCCCGCAATGCTTTGGTGGTTGTTTTATTTTTCAGCCCTCGGTCCCGCGTGGGACTCGCTCACTCGGTGCTGCAGAGGCAGCACAAAAGACCCGCCCCGCACCCAAGGGTGGCACAGGATCTGCTCCAGCGCGGGCCGGTGCGCGGGCTGCTTGGACAAATACCAGCGGATCGGGTGTTGGCAGTCTGCGGAGAGAAGGCACAAAGCGCCCGTCAGTGGCACAAGGCTCCTGCCCGCCTGCTGCCCGCGCCTGCAGGAGCCGGGCCCCGCTGCCAGAGCCCAGAGCTGCCCTTGGCGGCAGAGCGGCACGGCACGACAAGCGCCACCTCCTGCAGCCACGCGTGCCACAGCCAGCCCGGCACGGGCCCCCTCCTGCCGCCCCCGAGCCTGCTCCKGWGCCCGCCCGTGGCGGCACTCACCGGGCTCCCGTCCGACGGCCGCTCCCCGAGAAGACGGTGCTGAAGGCGGCGCTGCCCAGCTGCGGGCCCGGCTCCTCCAGCTCGTGCAGCTTCTTCTTTTGCCCTGCGGCCAAGAGCGGCCATCAGCCTTGTGCCCACGAAGCCGCCGAGTGCCGCCACTGAAGCGGGCCGGGCCAGCGGGGCCCCCTTGCTCTCACCTGCTTCCTGCTGCACAGCGGGCAGCGGCCCCTGCCCTGCACCGCGGGGCTGGCGGGGCTGGCGGGCGGCACAGCCGGGGCCGGGCAGGGCGCGCAGGAGCTGCAGGAGCCGCGCTGCAGCGGGGCAAGGCCGCACCGCCGCTGGCCCCGGCGTCCTGGGCTGGGCTCTTATGGACGGCCGGGGCCAGAGCCCGAGGCTTGCACAAGGGCGGTCCCAGGAGCAGCTGCAAAGCAGACAGGGCTTTTCTCAATGCCTGGCGTCAGAGGCACCGAAAAGAGCCCGGCACTGGGCTGCTCTCACAGGCCCTGGCCTGGCCTGGCATTGCCCCTCAGGAGCCCCAGGGGAGCCTCCGAGAGCTCCTCACAAGGTCCCACCTAGTACTACAAAGGCCTTCCTGGCAGTCGGTGTCCGTCTCGGAGCAGCTTCCTGGAGACGGAGCAAGCGCCTTTGTCTCTGCAGGACGGTCTCCCTCTCCGGGCTGGGGCTGTTCTCAGCCGCC
Organism: Alauda arvensis; assembly: GCA_902810485.1. Classification (NCBI taxonomy): domain Eukaryota; kingdom Metazoa; phylum Chordata; class Aves; order Passeriformes; family Alaudidae; genus Alauda; species Alauda arvensis. The sequence continues at coordinate 971,660 of CADDXX010000310.1, read as the reverse complement.
ACAGCGGGCACAGTGTGCTCTGAGCTGTGGGCTGGCCCCTGCTGCCTCCAGGACTCCGGCTGCTGTGCCACCTGCTCCTGGGATGGCTCCCCTGCCTCGGGCTGGGCTCCCRCTTGGACCTGCGGGCTTTCCCTGCCCACGTCAAGGGTCAGGGTTGTGCCCGTGCTGGTGCAGTCCTTGGGTCCAAGGGAGCCGGGAGACCTGTCCAAGGGCTCTGCAGCTTCTGCAGGCTGGCAGGTCTCCCTGAGCCTCTCTGAGGGAGGCCGGCTGTCAGAGCTGGCCGAGGCTCCTGGCACGATGGACGTTCTCTGACAGCCCGATGGTGCTGCAGGGATGGCGGGCCTCCGCTTGTGGGCCATCCTTGCAGGCCTTGAGGCYCTCCCAGCGATGGAGAATCTTGCTGGGAGCAGCCTCCTGAAGGGATGCAGGCGGCGGGAGGAGCCGGSCGAGCCACAGCAGGGCAGGTGGCCTCGCTTGCCCAGCCTCTCCAGTYGTTCCCACAGTGCCKGCCACATCCCACAGWAGWGCGGCRCAGATGCCCCATTGGCAGCCCACAGCAAGATCATCAGTRCCTGCAGCTCTTGGGCCACTGCCACGCAGGGCCCGCAGCTGCAGGACCTCTCCAGGGGGCTGGCGGGAGCACCGGGCCGCTTGCCAGGGGTGGCCCCAGGCCTGGAGCACCTGGGAGCCGCAGGGGCTCCTCGGTTCCTCCGGGAGCCTCGGGGCCGCACCCCGGGCCACTCGCGCCTCTTCCGCGTCCGCAGCTGCCGCCTCCGTGCTTGGCAGGGCCCGAGGGCCCAGCACACAGACACAGCGGCCAGCAGCACGACAAGCGCTGTGAGCAGGACAGCTCCGGCATCCATCGCTCCGATATGTCCCATCGCCACTGCACTGGCAACCGCGGGGCTGGCCCGGCTTATATAGGGACGGGGCAGTGATGTCACAGTGCTGTGACCAGGACAGCCGTGGGACATCACAGCCCGGCGTCACCCCAGCGCTCTGCCCCTTTGTGCCATCACAGCCCGGCGTCACCCCAGCGCTCACCAGTGCCACCCAATGTGGAAAGGGGCTCCCTGTGGGCACTTGAGGGCCCTCTGGAGCAGAGTGTGTCGAAAATTCTTGTCTAAGGAGGATACAGGGGTGAGGAGGGAAATGGTGTCCCTCCTTGCTGGTCGAGCATTGGACATGGAGCGTCCATTAGGACGATGCAAAGTCCTTGAACAGGGCAAGCCCTGCTCAGCAACATCCAAACCATCTGTGTGCTATCCAATACATTCTCATCCTGAATACAAACCCAGCTCTGTGCCAATGACTGGGAATAAAATTGATCTTATCCCATGGAAAACCTATACATTAGCCAGTTCTTCACCCAGCACACTCTGTCCCTGCTCATCTTGCATCTCCAGGATTCTCTGAGGGACGGGATTGCAGCCCAAAACCAAGCAGATGTTTTCCACATAAAGAAAAGAGTTTCAGTTTTATCTTAGGACTTTTGAGGAAAAAGCCTTAGAAATTTCTTTTCTCTCCYTGCAGCCATTGGCTCATGGCCATGACACTGATAGGAAACCTCTTCACCTGTCTTTCAGAAACATTGCTGTTCTCTATTGGGCAGATTGCCAAAAAACCCACCTAAATCATTCATTACTTAAGGGAGAGCACAAAGCTTCTTGGGGTTTTGGGGTGTTGTAGCAGGGTGCATTGCCTACATGTACCTGTGCTCAGTTTCTATTTTGTTCTTTATTGTTTATTATTTTATCAGTTTATTAAACCTTTTGCTTTACAAGACATACCCAAGGAGCTGTCTCGCKAATTATTTTTAGGCTGTTTCTGTGAGGTGTGGGACATCCCCAGAGGTATTGAACCCTCGTCRAGCTAAACCAATCTGGCTTGTCAAGAAATTCAATACAGGATCAAAACTCCTCTTAAAATCCTGAAAAGAACTTGCATTGCCTTCCCATCACCCATGAGCCAGGTGACCTTATGGAAATGGGATAATCCATCAGGCAGACAGGAATTTCCCTCTGTTMTCTCACGCTGCCCATGGCTGACTCTGGTGTGTCCTTCCATCACTTCCCAGTAGTGCCAAGTACRACCTTCTTCACCATTTTTCCTGCTTTCAAGAATAGATTAACAGGGCTGGAATTTCCTGGAAAGTTCCAAGCCCTTCCTGTCAAGTCAGATTCAGCCAGAGAACATTGAGCCAGGTGCCATCCTACCATGTGCCCTGACTGTCCTCTTGTCCCCACAGCCACAGCCTCGGGACAGATGGCTCTGCACATCCTTGCCCTCCTGCCAACACAGTCCCAGGAAAATACTTTCACTAGGGGGGTAAACTGTCAAGAACTTCTTTGATCATTCAGGGGTTAAGTGGGATAGAGGAGTGTGTGCATTTTATTCAGCCATAATTGGTAAATGTAGGGGCCATGTTTGAAATGCGTKAATTTCCATTTGTTCCTCATCGTGATTGTTATTTACTGGGAAGGGATTTGATGGCCAMACTGGGAATGTAAATTAATAYTGTGAAAGGGGATAAGGAAGCTTATCATTGAAACTTTGTGTCAAATGTCAGAGAAGGTCTGTTTGAAGTAAACCCAGAAGTGTGGACAGTCCCACAGAAATGTGGAAAATGAAATATGGAACCTTCCAGATGACTTTGAAGCCACCAGGACTAGTGGTGTCTCAATGGCAATACACTACTTCAAGGGAGGGAAGGAAGGGGYCACAGCCTGTTCCTGAGTCCCTGGTAAAGGCAGGTCTTTTGAAGCTATGGATGTCTCCCTGTAACACTGCTGTCCTGTACAGTAAGAACCCGGCAGAATTTGAAAATGTTAAAAAGCAGATGAGCTGAGGGTACTGCCCTAGCCCTTCCAGACAGGGAAAAAGAATTTGAGTTTTATGTGGATGTTGAACAGGAGCATGCCAAATGAGTTCTAGAGCAAGAACATCATGGGGTGGTACTTGAAGACAAATGGCCCATTTTTTCTAAAATGTTAGACTCCTCAGGCTGAGGTCGCCCCATTGTTGCAAAATTGTGCAGCCACAGATTTAATGGTAACTGTGGTCAGCAGGAGGCTCTCTAATACTTAAAGCCTCATCATCAACTTAAGGCTTTGTCGACCAAAAGAGCCTCTCACGGAATGGGAGGATCTAGAATTAAGAAGTGGGGAAGAGTTTAACCCCACTACATTTTACCTGTTTATTCAGGTCCCAAGGGAAGAGACCTRAATGAAACTCATTACTGGACTCAGGAAACAGATCTCCAGATGCCAARGAGATCTATTATCCCCCTCGGAATTAATGTTCAGGATTTTTCTTTTTCTGGAGCAGTAAATGAGGATGTTGGTGGAGGTTTCTGGTTCTGCTCCCAACAGGGCAGCCATTTGGCACAGCCCATAAACACGGCATCAGAGTCGCTGTGGGTGTAGGACAGGTCCTTGTGTTCTGCTTCTTTCCCTTCTCCCTTCTTCCCACTCCCCACTGCCACCAGCTCCCCCTGGGCAATGAGGGGGCTCCCAGCAGAGCCAGGGCAGCGCCAAGGTGCTCATGGATCCTCTCCCTGGGCACTGCCCGGCATAGGGCTGCCCTGGGCCTTGGCACGAACACAGGGTCCCCCTTCTCTGCTCACTCTGACCCTCCTGCCCCAGCCTCGCTCAGTTCGATTTTGGTTTCTCCCTTGAGGGACACACTCCACACGGATCCTGRTTCTGATTCCTTGGATCCACAGCATTGCTTTTCCTGGATTTTAGCCAGGGCTTCCCCCCGTGGAAGACGTTGGGGTATGCAGGGGAGAGTGTGTTGAGCTTTCCGCAGCCATCATTAGCAGTTTCAGGCTCCCAGGAGCTCTTGTGTCTCGCTTTTCCCCACCAATATCCTCTGCCCCCTCCTTCCCCTCAGCAGCGCCGAGCCTTTTCCCGCCCTTTTTCCCCTCAGCGCTGGCCCTGCCCCCCGCTCAGACCACGCCCCCGGCATTGCTGAGGCACAAACCACGCCCACCCCATTGGCCACGCCCCCAGCTCAGAGCAGCGCCCCGCCCTCCCCATCTCAATTAACGCSCTCATTAATATCTCACTAATTAACCCCCTGGCGGCCAAGAGCAGGGCTTTGGAGGAGCTCTGTGGGACACCCTGGCTGCGTGGGGCAGGGCAGAGATGCTCAGTACTGCCCCTCCATTCAGGGCAGGGACCCAGGGCACCGTGACCCTCAGGGAAAGATGCTCCCTCCCGGCCCACATCTACACYAAAGAGAGAAGAGGAAAGCAGGGTGCCAGAGACACAGAACCCCTCAAGACCTCCCCAGACGTGTATTCCCCCTCTGCCCTGCCACTTCCAGTTCCATGCCATTTTTACAGGAGCTCAGAAAGAGGAAGAAAAGGGAAACAAGCTCCACAGCAAATTCCAGGCTGTGATGGCACAAAGGGGTAGAGCGCTGGGGTGACGCCGGGCTGTGATGTCCTGACCACAGCACTGTGACATCACTGCCCCGTCCCTATATAAGCCGGGCCAGCCCCCGCGGTTGCCAGTGCAGTCGCGCTGGATCGTGCCGGAGCCATGGATGCCGGAGCTGTCCTGGTGACTGCGCTTGTCGTGCTGCTGGCCGCTGTGKCTGTGTGCTGGGCCCTCGGGCCCTGCCAAGCACGGAGGCGGCAGCTGCAGACACGGAAGAGGCGCGAGTGGCCCGGGGTGCGGCCCCGAGGCTCCCGGAGGAACCGAGGAGCCCCTGCGGCTCCCAGGTGCTCCAGGCCTGGGGCCACCCCTGGCAAGCGGCCCGGTGCTCCCGCCAGCCCCCTGGAGAGGTCCTGCAGCTGCGGGCCCTGCGTGGCAGTGGCCCAAGAGCTGCAGGCACTGATGATCTTGCTGTGGGCTGCCAATGGGGCATCTGTGCCGCACTTCTGTGGGATGTGGCCGGCACTGTGGGAACRACTGGAGAGGCTGGGCAAGCGAGGCCACCTGCCCTGCTGTGGCTCGCCCGGCTCCTCCCGGCGCCTGCATCCCTTCAGGAGGCTGCTCCCAGCAAGATTCTCCATCGCTGGGAGGGCCTCAAAGCCTGCAAGGATGGCCCACAAGCGGAGGCCCGCCATCCCTGCAGCACCATCGGGCTGTCAGAGAACGTCCATCGTGCCAGGAGCCTCGGCCAGCTCTGACAGCCKGCCTCCCTCAGAGAGGCTCAGGGAGACCTGCCAGCCTGCAGAGGCTGCAGAGCCCTTGGACAGGTCTCCCGGCTCCCTTGGACCCAAGGACTGCACCACCACGGGCACAACCCTGACCCTTGGCGTGGCCAGGGAAAGCCCGCAGGTCCAAGTGGGAGCCCAGCCCGAGGCAGGGGAGCCATCYCAGGAGCAGGTGGCACAGCAGCCGGAGTCCTGGAGGCAGCAGGGGCCAGCCCACAGCTCAGAGCACTCTGTGCCTGCTGTGGCAGCTGGGAACAGCCCCAGCCCGGAGATGGAGACCGTCCTGCAGAGACAAAGGCGCTTGCTCCATCTCCAGGAAGCTGCTCCAAGACGGACACCGTCTGCCAGGAAGGCCTTTATTGTACTAGGTAAGACCTTCTGAGGAGCTCTCGGAGGCTCCCCTGGGGCTCCTGAGGGGCATTGCCAGGCCAGGCCAGGGCCTGTGAGAGCAGCCCAGTGCCGGGCTCTTTTCGGTGCCTCTGACGCCAGGCATTGAGAAAAGCCCTGTCTGCTTTGCAGCTGCTCCTGGGACCGCCCTTGTGCAAGCCTCGGGCTCTGGCCCCGGCCGTCCATAAGAGCCCAGCCCAGGACGCCGGGGCCAGCGGCGGTGCGGCCTTGCCCCGCTGCAGCGCGGCTCCTGCAGCTGCCTGCGCGCCCTGCCCGGCCCCGGCTGTGCCGCCCGCCAGCCCCGCCAGCCCCGCGGCTGCAGGGCAGGGGCCGCTGCCCGGTGTGCAGCAGGAAGCAGGTGAGAGCAAGGTGACCCCGCTGGCCCGGCCCGCTTCAGTGGCGGCACTCGGCGGGTTCCTGGGCACAAGGCTGATGGCCGCTCTTGGCCGCAGGGCAAAAGAAGAAGCTGCACGAGCTGGAGGAGCCGGGCCCGCAGCTGGGCAGCGCTGCCTTCAGCACCGTCTTCTCGGGGAGCGGCCGTCGGACGGGAGCCCGGTGAGTGCCGCCACGGGCGGGCACAGGAGCAGGCTCGGGGGCGGCAGGAGGKGGCCCGTGCCRGGCTGGCTGTGGCACGCGTGGCTGCAGGAGGTGGCGCTTGTCGTGCCGTGCCGCTCTGCCGCCAAGGGCAGCTCTGGGCTCTGGCAGCGGGGCCCGGCTCCTGCAGGCGCGGGCAGCGGGCGGGCAGGAGCCTTGTGCCACTGACGGGCGCTTTGTGCCTTCTCTCCGCAGACTGCCAACACCCGATCCGCTGGTATTTGTCCRAGCAGCCCGCGCACCGGCCCGCGCTGGAGCAGATCTTGYGCCASCCTTGGGTGCGGGGCGGGTCTTTKGTGCTGCCTCTGCAGCACCGAGTGAGCGAGTCCCACGCRGGASYGAGGGCTGAAAAATAAAACAACCACCAAAGCATTGCGGGCTGTCAAGTCTGGTCCTTGGTAGCAACTTCAGCTAAAGAAACCTCTTGGCAAAAGGGGKAATCAGAGGGTTCCCTTCAGGCTTTTTCAGGCTTTTGATGCCTTTTCTGYAGATAGGTAGATTTTTCTGCCTGAGCACAGAGGAAGCCTTTAGGGCAGGGCTGCCCGGTCCCGCAGCACCACGGCTGTCTGCAGAGGCTGCTCATCCCTGGGGATGCAGGTGGCCTGGAAATTTCCAGAACTAAGCAGGGGAGCCCAGCCCTCTCCTAGAAGGTGTTCTCATATACAAGTCCTCCAGCAGCATGTATCCTGGAGCTGCCACTTCCCATTTCATGGTTCCCAGGATGCTGTGGCCAAAGTTAAGGATAAATGCCTCTTTCCCGCCTCCAAAAGGGGAGGAGGATGGAGACCCCTGAGCCACCCAAAAGGGGAGAGCAGATAAACGTTCTCCGGTCCCCCATATGGCAAATGAGGATGGAAACCACCCAGACCCCCATGGGGAAGGGGAGAATGGRGACTCCCCCAGACTCTCTCCTGAAGGGAACAACACAAAGTCTCCAAATTTTTCCTTTTTAATTTTTTTTTCTTTTTTCTTTTTAAGATTTCTTGTATTTATTGTGATTTTCTGTACCAGTAAATCAGGATCTTGATGGAGGTCTGTGGCTCTGTGCCCAAGAGGGCAGCCTTTGGGTGCAACCCATGAACACAGCATCTGAGTCTGTGTGTCACCAAAACTGCAGGAAAAASAGAAACAACATMTTTTYAATGTCTGAGAAGCAGGCATCCCTTTATTCTGGCCAGGATRTGCAATAGAATTATTTCATCCACACATGCCTGGCATGTGTWGTGAAAATCACTCTGACCCCCATGATTCTTTACCAGACTTTTCTTATATTTCTCCATAAAACCCCCAAAGATATTCTCCTTCATTGCTTCTGTATTATACAATGCTTAGGATCTGATCTCTTCCCTGTGAGGAAGGAAAAAGGRAAGAAAACAGCTCCATAAGAGAGACTGGCAGAGGCTGAGGCTGGAAATGGGGACATCAAGGGTTCCTTACTGCACAAGCACTCTTCCTGGATTAATGATATTGCCCACTCCAGCTGGATTCATACCCCAGCATTTTGTTAGGGAGTAAATAAAACACTGAGAGCAGATAATTGCTGGTTCCCTGGGAGTGCAGTGTCCTGGAGAGGTCATGTCATTGCCACCACAGCACATCCAGCCCCAGTGGTCAGTGACATGTCCCAGAACAGTAAATRCCTCTGGARCTCTTGGTCATTTAGGATCTTGCTGGGGACTCAGTTTGGGGTTGGATCCATCCAGGTAAATGGCTTGAAAGCTGCTCCCCTTGATTTTCTTGTAAGTGGGCTATGTATCAAAATGGATTTCTAGAGCAGTAAATTATAATTTCGTGCTTATTATAATATTCATTAAGAGCTGCTGTCTGCTGTAGTGTTACACCAAACACTAATTATTAGAAATTAAGGTGACAGGAGGGAATAATATTCTGAATTGTGTAAGTGGGAGTAATAAGAGCCTAGGAGGGATAAGCAGACAAAGCAGGAGGGGAGTTTCCTTCCTACAGGGAAATCAGCAGTAATGGAATCCCCAGYAGCACAGCACTGGGAGGCATGGCTGCCCAGGAAGAGGGTGTGGGCAGGGGACAAAATTAATCAGAGCTACAAAGACACCAAGCAGAGGGTTCATAGCTGTGGCACCATGGGGTTGGAGGTGTTCAGTTTTGGAGCATCACCACCTGGCAGGATCTATCCAGTGGATTGATCTCCAGAGGCTCCATCTTGCCTCGATGTTATTTTTCTACTTTGTTCACTTGGTTTACTTATTTTTTTTATTCCTCTTCTGATAATAAATTTTATTCCTCTGGCTGATAATAAATTCCTACAATGATTATATCACAACCTACTCTAGTAAAAGGTGTCTCTGCTCATGGCAGGAAATAGATGCTCTTTAAGGTCCCTTCCAACCCAAACCCAACTGCAGCAAGGGTGAGATGGATTCAGGGCAGGATGAACAGCCAGGGAAGCAGCCAAAGCCATGCAGAGCTGTGTGAGGGACAGTTTTTCCAGTCCTCAGCAAAGGAAAATCACAAACTTCACCCTTTATTGTTGTCTGTGCTGCTCCACACCAAGCACAGCTCTCTCCAAGGCCTCCCTCCAGCAGAACCTTTTTAATCACATTCCCTCTCTCGTGTGGTTTAATTAAGGGGGAAAAAAATTCTTATATGTGAAAGTGATACCTTTGTTGACAGACATTTCCAGGTTTTCCATTTTCTCCTCCTTGAGTAGGAAAAAAGTAATTTACCATGTTCTTTTCTAAAGCAATTTCCAGGGATGTCCAGCAAACATGGCCAGGAGCTATCAGCAGCCAARCCCTGACCAAGTTTCTTTGCTTGAGTAAATCAAAGTTTTGCCACTAATGGGAGCTGAATGCCCATTTTCCRTGCCCCATTTATTTTATTGCCAGGGCTGGGGTGCAGGGGAGGCAGCAGCACTGGGGCAGCTCTCCAGAAATCCCAGTGAGGRCTTGGAATGTTCACTCCCACCCCATTTTATGGTGTGTGATGTGCAAACACATTAGGGAAAAGCTGCTGCACTCACCAGCTGGAATAACTCACAGTGCCTGGCTCTGTCTCTGTCCATCTCTTTTATTTTTTATTTGGAGTTTCCACAGGGTTGTTTTAGTGGTGGGGGATGCTCTTGCTCAGTTTGTGCCAGCAAAAATCCCTGTGGAAGAAGTATTTTTGCCACAACAGGATTTTTTTTCATTATTAGGATGAAAAAATTCCCTGCCCTGTGGGTCCCTTCAGCCTTGCTGTGGGATGTGGGCAGGGATGGGAGCCCTGAGCCACCATGGGATGGTGTAGGCAGGAGCTGACCCACCCCAGCTCGAGGTGAAGTGATTAAAGCTTGTGGCTGCTACCAGCATTTCCTGCCTGTAATTAATGCTTTTAATGAGGAGGCATATGGTAACCCCCTCCTCCCCCCAGGCATTTTGCCAGGTGTGGGTTTATTAACTGCTGCTAATTACACCATTATTCAGCATCTAAGTCAAGGAGGGCTGCACCGTGTGCTCTGACTGCCTGTGAATGCTGCCAAAAAATTTTTAGTTTAAATTTTCTGTTTTCTCCTTATACAGGGAGCTGAAGCCCTGGGGGTTTGCAAGGCAAACCTGCAGCCTTGGGACACAGAGTCAGCACCTTCCCTGCTTTACCTGRCCCCTCTCCATGCACAGGGCCTGCAAAATCTGGCTGCATGTCCTTCTCCTCACAGCCAGAGCATGCTTTTATTCTCAGGGTGAGTTTTGCTGGGAGCCTGGTAGTCCCAGGGACTGTTTAAGGGCTTGAAACCATTCTCTATCTGATGGCATATCCAGCTCCCAGGACATCCTCAGCCCCATGGATCCTCAGGGCTCCTGAGTGTCCCAGACCAGGAGGGCATTAWCCTGGTAGGAAAACCTGGCTTTGTTCCCCTCAGACCTCAGCTCTGCTGCTGGGGTGTTCATTGCACCAAGTGCTTGCAATCAAGGYTCTTTCTCCTGAAAGAGGCTCTTGGAAATGGTTTACCAACAGCTGGTTACAGTTTTTATGTTGGGTATTATGAAGTACCTCACTCCCAGCCTGGGGCTCTGAATATTCCAGCTCCATGCAAGTATTGGGAGCAAATGAGCATTAAAATCACCCACCTGGAAGTTCTCCCCCTTCTTTCCAAGCCAGTCCCAGGTCCTGCTCCTGCAGCAACCTGGTGTTACCCAGTTTGTGCCTGCCTTGTCACCAGTGGGACCTGTGCCATGGCCATGGACACTCTGGATCTGCCTCTGAGAGCAATGGGAGCCTGGGGAGAGCAGGACAAGGATGGATGGAGARGCCATGGGGATGAGTCAGGGTATGTCAAACTGCTCACGAGGGTCTGGATCTCCAGAGAGCCCACAAACACATGAACATGACTTGGAGTTGGGAATGCCTCACCAATGCCATTGGATCCAGCTGCTGTGGATGTGGCACTTGACATGGTGAGTGCTGGCCATGGCAGGGCTAGGGGAACTGCTGGACTTGATACTCAAAGGACTTTTCCAGCCCAAATAATTCCGTGATTCTGTGAGCTGCCACAGCTCCCTGCCCAAGGGCACTGCTCCTGCACTGCCCTCTGGAGCATGAGGATATAATTTATTGTAAAATATTAATTATGGTGACTGTGGTGCCGGGAGTGTCTGTGGGAGGGTGGCATTTCTGGGAGCAGGAAGGGAGAAGGGGGAAAGGGGCAATCACAGAAGGGCTGAGGTGGGCATGGATTAAGTCCACACCAGGAGGGTGGGATGGTCAAGCTCAGATTTAGCTGTGGACACATTTCCCTGGCTGGTGACACAGCAGGACATCAAAATGCCAGGGGTCAGGGAGTGGGCCAGGCACAGCCCAGTACAACCCAGCACTCCCCTCACCCACCACTCCAGCTGGGGAGAACCCCAGCCTGGCAGTGAAACTGTCTCTCTCTGGCTGGGAGAGGAGAAACATGCCAAAATGGGAATAATTCCTTTTTGAAGTAAAATACAGCATTGGGGTGTATAAACTCGGTGGGCTCCAGCTGTCTGCCAACCCCTGTGTGGTCACTCCGAGCACGGAACACCCAGGAAAAGTGTCTCCTGTTTACTGAGGATGAAACAACTGATTCACCTGAGGAGACGTGGTCATTCTTAGTATCCAGGAAAGTTTCACCAGCTGGAAAAACAGAGCAGCTTCCTGCGGAGCCAAGCCCTGAGCTGGGCTGCTGGTGCCCTCTGCTGCCAAGTGACACTTTTCACATCTTCTCCATTCAGGGAAGAAAGAATTCCAGACTGTGTTTTATGTTTTCAATACACCTTTTTATTGCAGTCGCCTCTAAATGATTCACAAGGTTAATGACTTTTAAACCTCTATGCTAGTAAAGTAGAAATTAATATTGATATTTAATGATAGGACTAAACAGGAGATTAAATTTGCTGTGGAAAGATGCACACAGAGAGAGGGATTTTGAATGAAGTGCAGAGAGAATAATTAAGACACAAGAGCTTATCAGTATTCATAACATTTTCACCGGAAAATCTGATTAAACATTAATAAAAGGAACTTTGTTATTTAGTAGAAAAGATACACTGGGCAACAAAAAACACTCAAACAAATATACATATAAAGTAACAAGGTGAAGTAGCACAAAATGATGTAATTACTCATTTCCTCCAGCGGCTTCTGCTCTGTGGAGCAGCAGCTCTGTGCTAAAACATAAGCACAGGTGGAGARGTGAGGAACCCTGAGCCCTCACTGAGCCCTGCACCGGCCTCAGGCTGGAAACCACCTTCACGTTCCTCCAAGTCTTAACGAGGCTTTGTTTTTAYAACCCTTAAAACGGGCAAGTGCTACACTGTGTTCAAAGGTAACATTCAGTGTTTTCAAACCCCGGTTATGCAGCCCCAAAATTTAAGAAGTTAACAATCTGAGTTACATTTTACAGGCTATTCTCCCCTTCCTGCCTTAGGGAGGAGCAGTGGCACAGTTCAACAGCTTTTAGACCAAACCCTGGCAGGATGAGCCAAGTAAGGGAAAGATAAGCCCTGTCATTTTAAGCAAGTTCTCTGTATGACATCTGCTGCCTTTTCAGAATTTTTATTCCATTAATTCATCRTGCAGCTTCATTTTTTTGCTCTTCTCCTCCACATCTTTCAGCACAGCCTGCAATTTCTTACAGTTCTGCGTCAGGAGAGCAAAGCTTTCCTTGAGGCTGCCGGCCCCGTGGTCCCTGCAGATGTTCTCAAGCCCATCAAAGCACTGCAGAATCTTCTCCAGCTCGGCCTTGACAACCTTCTGCTCCTCCAGCTCTGCCCGCAGCGCCTGCTCCGCGGCCGCCTCTGTCCTGCACTGCTGCTGCAGCTGCTGCAGCTCGTCCTGCAGCGCCTGGAACTCCTCCTTGCTGTAGGGATACTGCTCCTGCACCTTGTCCTCGGGCAGCAGCACGTTCTTAGGGATGTTCATCACCAGCTGCAGCAGCATTTCTTCCATTTTGGAGAAGAGCTTATCGAAGCGCTCCTTCATGAAGAGCAGGAATTTCTCGGTGCATTTCCGGATCTGSGAAGGGCTGACTTTGCAGCCGGGAATGCCGTCCAGCTTCTTCAGCATCACGCCCTCCACCACCAGCATCATTTCGAAGAGGTAGTCCTGGAAGGCGAGGTAGACGCGCAGCATGCACGTCTGGGGCGTGAACCCGAAGAACTGCGTCTCGTASACCATGGGATCCACCGACATGGCGGCGGGGGTGCCGGGCCGCGAGGGGAAGGCGGGTGTCACGGTGCTCCCCGGCGTTACCCGGGGCAGCGGGGCCGCTCCTCCCGCTCTCGTTCCCGGGACTGGGGCCCGAGCGCGGTTCCGACACCCGGCGGAGCCGCCGCCGCTTTCCCGCCTCGCCCGAGCGCCGCCTCAGGGCGCCCCCGCTCGCAGCCAATCAGCGCCCGCTGGGGCAGGCTCACCGCCCAATCACCGAGCGCTCCTTCCTTCGGTGGGCGGGCCAAGCGCCGCGAGAGCGCGGCCGCGCGCCGGCCTTTCGGCCAATGAGAGAGCGCGGTGTGGTGGGCGGGCAGCGCAGTGCGACCAAAGGGAGCGCGGAGCGGCGGCCGCGAGCTGGGCAGTCGGCCAATGAGGGYGCAGAGCGGAGGGAAGATAACTGCTGCTCAGCCAATGGGAGCGCGGAGCGTCGGGCGCGCGCGGAGGARGGCGGGGCGGGGCGGGGCCGCGCCGCCAAGATGGCGTACCAGACGTTCCGGCAGGAGTACCTGCAGGTGCCGCCCGTGACCCGGGCCTACACCACCGCCTGCGTCCTCACCACCGCCGCCGTGGTCAGTGACGGGAGCCGGGAGCGGGGCGGGGCGGGCAAGGGGAGCCCTCGGGCACCGCCCCCGCTTAGAGCCGGGTCGGGAGCCCCCAGAGTCCCCTGAGGGAGGGGATTCCCGGAACGGGCYCCGTGCAAAGCACGAATAAATAACAACCGCACCAGAGGGTTGTAATGGGGCTCCGGCTTGCCAGAAAACTCCCAGTGCTGATTGAGGACTTGCTGGGCTCTTTTTGGCACGGGTTGCTGTTTTGGGTGTGTATTTTTTTCCCTTTTTAAATTTTTTTTTTATTTCATGTATTCATCCTYTCGAAATGTTCTTTTCTTTTTCAGCAATTAGAACTTATCACGCCCTTCCAGCTGTATTTCAACCCCGAGTTAATATTTAAGCACTTTCAAGTAAGTGTGTTGTGAAGCACGGGAGGTTTTAAACTGTGCTGTAGAGTTCTTTAAGTACTCGTCTTCTCAAAACAGTGCACTTCTTGTATTAGAAACACCTTTTTAAAAACTACTGTAGCCAGAGTGCAGATCTTAAAATAGGTCTTAGTTTCATTTCCTGTAAAAGAAGTTTTGATTTCATTGTTACTTGCTTATCTGTTTAGACAATAAAAATAAGCTGTCATGTTTAAAGTCCTTGTATTTGTCTTATTTCCAGATATGGAGGTTAATCACAAACTACTTGTTCTTTGGACCAGTTGGCTTTAATTTTTTATTTAACATGATCTTTTTGTATCCTTCACCAAGTTGTGCTGGYTCCCTTGGCAAGCAGAGCTCCAGAGTGCAGGAATGTTGCTGTACCTGCACACAGGAAAGGTTGAGTTCCTGGCAATTCAGCAATGCCAACTTCACTGGTGTCATGGATGGCCTTCAAGGGAATCTCTTTCTTAAGTGTCCCAGAATTTTGCTGRTTACTTTTTTGCTGATAAGGATTTGTACAAGCCTGATCCTCCAGGCTGGTGCTGATGTGGTGCAGGAGAAAATTCCAGGTAACTTTTTTCTCTCCTTGCTCATCCTCTCTGCTGAAGTATCCAGAGTCAAGTGATGCAGTAAATTGATAAAACCCTTCTAAGCTGATGTAGGATTGAATMATTTTCTGCTKGGATCTGTCTCTGAACTCCTTTGCAATGGAATTTTCCTGACCTGTGCTCTCAGATACCGGTACTGCCGCATGCTTGAGGAAGGCTCCTTCCGGGGCCGCACAGCAGATTTTGTATTTATGTTCCTTTTTGGAGGACTTTTAATGACTGTATCCTTTCTGGTTTAATTCCAAGCTGCTTTAGTAAAGCTAAAGATGTGTGAATGAGAACTGAAACCGTGTTGTTACTGTTACTTTAATATAGTTTGTTGCACAAGGAGTACCARTATTTGTTAGTTTTGAATACTTTGGGATTGTTGCTGGTTTTTCATGGGTTTTTTTTCTGCTTGATCATGGAAATGAGGTTATCAGGGGACTGTTCAGGTGTGGGATCATGCTCACGTTGTCTGTGAAGAATTAAATTATGCTTTAATGAGATTATTCACGCTGTAGGTACCCCAAATCCTGCTGCAGCTGTTGGATTTGGTGGACAGTAGTTTGATGTACTTGYACCTGGCAAAGTGGAGTTACCAGTGTGGAAAACATGGGGTTACAAATTAAGCAGTGAAATTCCTGACCTCACAAGTGTTTCCTTAACGAGCCATGCCAGCTTTTTGGGCTGTTTGTGAACCTGGTGTTCCTGGGCCAGGCTTTCACCATCATGCTGGTGTACGTCTGGAGCCGCAGGAAYCCCTACGTGCGCATGAACTTCTTCGGTCTCCTCATCTTCCAAGCCCCATTCCTGCCCTGGGTACTGATGGGCTTCTCACTGCTCTTGGGGAACTCCATCATCGTGGATCTCCTGGGTGAGCAGTGGCAGCAGTCACAAGGATCTGTTCCTCCTCGTGTTTTCCATGAAACAGAAAATGGGGACAAATCCTAAATGCCCTAATGCTTGGTGTTAGTTCTTCTAGGATATTTATACCAGGCTTTTCTGATTTCTGACCATTGTAGCATGTTTTGTGCTGTGATGAGGATGGAAAGAACTTCTGATGTTTTGGCTTTTTGTTGTTTGGAATCAGTCCTGATGCATCTGACCATAACATCAAATCTGCTGAAATAAAATAGTTTATATTACTATTTTATCAACTCTGATAGAGCCAAAACATCAGTATTTTTAATAATGACAAGATGTTTTCCCAATATTAATGTCTTGTCATGTAAGCTAAGCTTTTTATCTGCTGTTATCTTTCTTCACTAAGTTTTGTATTTCTGTATCATCGTATTTTCTGTGAAAGAACCAATGAATGTTTTTTTCCTGAAAACTCTAGTGTAAAGCATTTAAGAGTTGCAAAGGACAACTATTGGAAAATCACCTTTTGGCTTTTGTTTCTATCCCAGGCATTGCTGTTGGGCATATATACTTTTTCCTAGAGGATGTCTTTCCCAATCAGCCTGGTGGTGGGAGGCTCCTGAGAACGCCGTCTGTCCTGTGAGTATTGGTGTCTGCTTTGGAAGAGACATGGAAAAAGTGTTTGTTTGGAAAACTGTTTGCAATTCAGTTACATCAGCTTCTGGTGAATTGGGCAGGGACAGAACTGGGGGGTGTTTGTTCTTGCTTTTTATTGAACTTGTGTTGCCAAACAAGGAGCTGGCATTTGTGTAAGTGGGAACCAGCTTAACTGGGAGAAAAGCTAAAGAATTTTACCTTTGGTTTCTCTGATAACACTTGTCAGACTTTGCTGACAGCTTTTTTTGGTGGCACCAAAGCTGTGTCCCCTGCAGCAGTGGCTGAGGTATTACATATAAGATATCAAATGGATTTTTCTTCCATAAGTCATCCTCAGATCACAGTTTTGGAAAAAAAATCAGTGTTTATAGTATTGAGTAGTGGTGCTCCCACTCACTTCCCTCTTGTGTGGATGCTCTAATCCCCTGTGGTGCTCTCCCAGAACACCTCTGATGGTTGTTTTTCACAGAATCATAGACTATTTATATCATAAATAGCAGAAGATGAACCTCATCAGTCTTGATTTGGTGGCTCCAAATTGGAGAGCATAAATCCCACTGCCTGGGCAAGCTGTTCTTAAGGGAGAACACTGTTCCATGTGCAGCATGTCTTGATCTGACTGTGAAAGCTGTGTTTTACAGGGTGATCATGCTTTGTGTTTTGCAGGAAAGCAATGTAAGGGGTGACCATGCTTTGTGTTTTGTAGGAAAGCAATGTAAGGGGTGACCATGCTTTGTGTTTTGCAGGAAAGCAATATTTGACACACCAGAGGAGGACCCCAATTACAACCCCCTGCCAGAGGAGCGGCCGGGGGGCTTTGCGTGGGGAGAGGGGCAGCGCCTCGGGGGATAACCAGGGCCTGTGCCAGAACCCAGCCACCCCTGGGAGGGACCCCAGTCCCACGTGGGGACTCTCCTTGGCCAGCACAAAGAGGACTCTGACAGCTCAATGGTTTGGAACACAAGCACTTTATGAARTGGCAGTCTCACCCGAGGCACCCCCAGCGCCTTTCCCGAGCAGGGAGTTCATTGTGCTGGACATAATCTGAATCCAGTGGAGCCAAAAATTTAAAACTGGAAACTGTTTCCTGTTAACTGCAGTTAACAAGGCCACACAAGTACTTGTTTAAAGTGATTTCTAAAGCATTTTTTTCAAGTTATTTCATACATGAAACTCTATAAGAAACTTTACAGGGGACAAACCCAACTTTCTGGGTTTTAACTCTTTTTTTTTTAATTCTTGGATAAAAAAACTACAAGATCATTGAAAGGCTAAGTCACTATTTCAATGGCAAAAGGTTTTTTAATCTGTTGTGCTGCTGTCTCCAGTCATCTTTGAATTGCAGGGARCACAACATGCAGCATTTTGCAGCTTTTCCCTCAGCCTGTTGGGTTTTTGGGATGTTCTGCAGGCCAAGGCTACATTTTGGTGGTTTTTTTCCCCCAAGGACTGTGTGTTCAGGTGCCCAGTTTTCAGACTGATGGTTAAACAGTGTGCCTGCAAAATCCACCCTATGTGCCCTCTGCTGTTACTGAATGACCTGCAGCACCAGAGAAGGAAACTTGTCTGGAGTCAGGACTCAAATGATGATGAGTTGAATAAAATGTCTTGTGGATTCTTTTTAGTTAATCCTCTGTATAATCCTGTAGTCTTGAGGCAGCAGGTAGAAAAGCAGGGGTTGGAAAAAGCAGGTCCTTGAAGAGACAGAGATAACTGAAGCTTTTCCCACAAGTGTCTCAGAACTGCAGGACACAGCATTGCCTGCTCAGGATGTGAAATCCATGGTCTGTGGATGAAGTTTGTTGTGGGATGTTGTGTTCAACACAGGCCTGTGAGACTGGGATTTAGCTTAAAGCTRTGTTGACTATAAATATCTCTGAGGAGCCACAAAGGAATTTGGAGCTCAATTCAGCTCACCATGGTCAGTTCTTAAATTGGCATAGAAAGTATTGAGTAGGGGTGATTGATTATATCATAGTAGATCAAAGGAGCTAAAGCTGCATCTTCATTCTACATTTTGGAGGATGACCTTACCCATGACATATGATTATTATCTCATTTAGTCTGATTTTGTTTTTAAAAACTGGCTACAGGTTTTAATTTTTTAAATTTATAGTCCAGGAGATAAATGTGTGGGGATCTCAGGGGAAATTCTTTGTCCACAAGCAATGTGTTAGATTGTGATAAGAAGTGTGAGGTGATTTCAATCTACATTTTTATCTGTTAAAGGTTGTAAAAACTTACGGGAGCTTTGGGGGGTTTTACAGGTTTTGTGGTCTGGTTTTTTGGGGCAGTTTTGGTTGTTTCTAGAACAGACTTTCAGTGCTCCTAGAGAGCAAGAACCGAAGTGTTTTGGACAAGGTTATGAGGCAGGAATTAGATCCAAACCTTATTTTTGTGGGTTTTTGTTTTAGTTCAGTGTTTGAGAACCCCTCCATAGCTTGTTCCTGGGACAAGTCCTGAATGGGAACGTGTCCGGACCCTGCCTGCAGCCGGCTCTCTGCCCTCCTTGGCTGCTGTTTGGAGTCCGTGATTTTTCCGAGTATCCCCGGCCCCGAGGGGCGCCCGGAGCGCTGCGAATACCGGCGGCGTCGGGACTACAACTCCCAGGATGCTCTGCGGAGCGTCGCGCGATAACGTCATCACTGCGCCAGGGAGCCCGCGGAGCGCTGTCCCGCCGGGCCGGGAGCGGAGGGAGCGCCGGGACGGGACTGGCACGGCACGGCACGGCACGGCGAGAGGCGATGGCTCAGGACAGCGAGGAGCCTCCGGCCAAGCGGTTGAAGGCGGCGCCCCCCGGCACGCAGCCCCAGAGCCCCGCACCGCCCGCACACGTGCAGCGCCGCTCCCTGCCCATCGCCGGGGCCCGCGGGCCGCTGCTGGCCCGGCTCCGCCACCTCGACACCGCCGTCCTCATCGGTGAGTGCCGGGCTGGGCTGGCAAAGGCTGCCCAGAAACGGTTTGGGTGTGAATCTGAAGTGTGGTGGTCTAGGAATATAGTGACTTCTGTACTTTGGCAGCCGGGGTTAAGGCAGCCGGGGACTTCGTTTTTATGGAAAAGGCARAAGTATTTCCCTCTCCTTTCGCTGTCTGCCTGGAGTTCAGTCAAAGCCAGATGGCAAAACTCTCCTCACTTACRTTTTCCGGGTTTTTCACTGATTTTACTATGCTTTCTGTGAGTGCAAACAGACTTTTGTCAGACTTTTAGGAGATGAAGATGTACAACTTCTTACCTGGTATTCTAAAGACTTAGCRTTTATTMTMATTAAATGAAAAATGCTYTGTATATCACTCGTATTAGTGTCAYACCACAGACACTTCACCTCCAGAGAGGCTGGAGTCCATTTCTGAACCAGAGTGTGACTGGAGAGCACCTGGGTGAAGGGAGCTCTGCWGAGGAGTGGCCCAGCAGCAAGAGGAGGGTGCTGGGTGCCATCTCTGACCTGCCACCTCTTTGTGGTGGGACTTTCTCTCCCTGTCTTCAGCTTCCCCATCCTCAAACAGGGCTAAAAGTTAACATTAAAAACCGACTTTGACAATGCTGTAAATACGCAGGGGAGGAAACCCTATTCCCTTGATATTCCGTAGGAGAAACGGGCTCGGGGAAGACCACTCAGCTCCCTCAGTACCTGTACGAAGCAGGGATTGGCCAGCCCGGCGTCATTGCTGTGACCCAGCCCCGCAGGGTGGCCGCTGTCACCCTGGCTGCCAGAGTCGCCGAGGAGAAGAGGACAGAGCTGGGGAAGCTGGTACGTTCATCTACACATTAACTTTGGTTTAGTGCTGCAGTGGGGAGGATRATAACCAGCCACAGGGGTGAGAGTCTTCATTTCATTATTAGTTTTGGGTGCCACAATATAATAAGGATGGAAAAGCTAAGAGAGTACTCAAAGGTGTGACATGAAGGTGGTGAAGGGCAAAGTAATGGGGATGGCTGAGATCACTTGGTGTGTTCAGCTGGAGAAGTGGAGAATTTGGTCAAACCTCAGCAGGGTCTGCAGCTTCCTCCTGAGGGAGGGGCAGCTCCACTTTCTGCTCTCTGTGACCAGGGAGAGGATCTGAGGGAATAGCTGGAGCTGTGTTCCCAGCCCCTCACAGGGTTTGTGTTCCCAGCCCCTCACAGGGTTTGTGTTCCCAGCCCCTCACAGGGTTTGTGTTCCCCTCACGGGGTTTGGGCTCCCAGCCCCTCACGGGGTTTGGGCTCCCAGCCCCTCACAGGGTTTGGGCTCCCAGCCCCTCACAGGGTTTGTGTTCCCCTCACAGGGTTTGGGCTCTCAGCCCCTCACCAGCCTCATTGCCCTCCTCTGAACCAGGGGCTTTGTAGTCCTTGCTGGTGGCAGGATGGCAGTGAGAAATGCCGGTGTTTGTGCTCCCTGCATCACCTGTGTGATCCCTGCCCAGGTTGGCTACACGGTGCGCTTCGATGACTGCTCGTGCGCGCAGACCAGGCTGCGCTTCCTGACGGACGGCATGCTGCTGAGGGAGGCCATCGGGGACCCCCTGCTGCACAAGTACAGCGTGGTCATCCTGGACGAGGCCCACGAGAGGACCATCCACACCGATGTGCTCTTTGGGGTGGTCAAAGCCGCGCAAAAGAAGCGAAAGGAGCGGGGCCTGCGGCCGCTGAAGGTGTGTTCGTATGGGTGGGGTGGGGCTGGGCTCTCAGTGCTCTGAGCATCTCCTGGCGCCTTCCAAAGTGGTTGGAATTTCAGCATTGGCTGTTTTTCTGCTCCTATAAGGTCACTTTAAATCTGAATAGATAAGGGTGTCTGACTTACAATGTGTGGGCCTGATATGACACTTCTGAACAAGGGTATCTGGTCACCACCATGGTACCTTT
This sequence comes from Alauda arvensis, assembly GCA_902810485.1. Taxonomy (NCBI): domain Eukaryota; kingdom Metazoa; phylum Chordata; class Aves; order Passeriformes; family Alaudidae; genus Alauda; species Alauda arvensis. Next base: position 950,898 of record CADDXX010000310.1, on the reverse strand, counting down.
TTCCCACAAAAGCCCCTTGGGTGTGAGGTCTAGACTGSACAAAGTGCTGGGGAGGTTTTGGCTCTGCTGCTGAGATCACTGCAGGTGCAGGAGCTCTGGCTGATGGGACAGGTGTGGGACATGCTCATTCCCAGGTAGGGCACTGCACATGGGATGGGTGGACGTGTCAGGAATTCATGTGAAAGCACACTGGCTTTGCTGGAGGGGCCTTGCATGGTCTCATTCCATGCACCAKCTCATTCTATCACACCAACGTTTTCTGCTTGGGTTAAAAAGCTRATGGCTTTAAGGAGGGGAAATCCCTCTTCTGCCCCAAAACCTGTGAGCTGTTCTGAGCATGGTTCTCAGGATGCAGAAGCTGACTTTTGGCTGGTGCTGACTTGGTGTCCAGCTGGATGGAAGCTGCAGTGCTGACCCATCCTGTGCTCCCCTGAAGGTGATTGTCATGTCAGCCACCATGGATGTTGACCAGTTCTCCCAGTATTTCAATGGAGCTCCTGTCATCTACCTGGAAGGCCGGCAGCATCCCATTGACATCTTTTACACCAAGGAGAGGCAGAGTGACTACCTGCAGGCAGCTCTGGTGTCCATCTTCCAGATCCACCAGGTTAGGAGGGTCTCTCCAGGTTTGTGTCCCTCTGGGGACAGGGTTTGGTGTTTTGTTTGACTGCCAAGCACCTGGATTTTTGTGTTGTTTCATTAAACTGCATTTAGTGCTTTGAAGTTGCTGCTGCACTGTTGGGATTTGGGAGCTGTATGTCCAGGCTGGAGCTGAAGGGAGACTGCTAAGCAAAGCTCTGTAATGTCAACTCAGGCCTAAAWCCTGAATGTTTCCCTCACCTGAGTTCTCTGTACCTGGGTGCTTGCTGGCTCTCTCTGTCTGACCTGGACAGTTGTTTGAGAACGCAGCAATTCCTCAGTCCTTTTAACACTTGATCCCTCAAAATGTGATTTACTCTTTGCCTCTGTKGTATCCATTGGGAATTCTGGCTGTTGCACACCTTGCACCACACATGTCTTTTCTTTCTTCTTAGCTTGCTTGAGTGACTTAGTGCCAGAGCCACATCTCATTCCTATCTCAGTTCTCCTTTTCTACCCAACCTCTCCTAACCTGCTTTTTCCTCTGGCTCCAGGAAGCCCCTGCATGCCAGGACATCCTGGTGTTCCTGACTGGGCAGGAAGAAATTGAAGCAATGACCAAAACGTGTCGGGACGTTGCCCAGCATCTCCCCGAGGGCTGCCCACGGATGACAGTGCTGCCCCTTTATGCCTCTCTGCCCCACTCCCAGCAGCTCCGTGCCTTCAAACCTACCCCTGAGGTGAGGGGATGGCATGGGTGAGCAACACCTGCTGCTTGTTTGCTTCAATGAGGCTTTGGAAGCAACTCCTGGACTTCAAGGGGCTAAAGCAGTCTGTGCTGGTAGTGAGCAATAGTCTCCATTGGCTTTAGGCTGGGTGGTTCCAGTGTGAAATAACACACTGCAACTGTGATGGTTTTAACAGATGCATCCACTAAGTCATGTGGGATCATAAAAAGAAGGAAGGATTWGAGGGAGTGAAAAGGGCACAGCAATTTAAATTTCCCCCATTTCATAGGAGTTTTTTGTCCGTATCACAAAAAAGCTACAGCAGCTGATTGAGGAAATACTGAGAAAGCTGAAAACCTGAGAATGTTTGTCAGGGCCATAAGAAAAGGGRTTTGTGCTGCCTCACAGGTTCTTTTGTACCTACTCAGCAGATAAAAATTGTTGAAAGATGTATTGAGAACAGCTGTTCTGGTGCTGCATTGTGTTGCAAATGCAGGCACRTGTTTTTGAAGCTGATTAGAAACTGGAGATTGCCTTAATTTCTGAGAGCTRGCACAGCAAGTGCAGTTTGTGCTCACAGTGTGGGGCAGGGCTTGGCCCACACTGGCCAAAAGCAGCAGAGTTTCTGTGTTGCAGCTGCTCTGAGGTGGCCTTGGGCTGGGTTTGATCTGTCCTTGCTCCCAGGGCTGTCGCAAAGTGATCCTCTCCACCAACATCGCTGAGACCTCCATCACCATCACAGGGATCAAATTCGTTGTGGACACAGGCATGGTCAAGGCCAAGAAGTACAGCCCTGGTGAGGAATTCTGAGGAGGAACACGGCCAAGATTGGGTTTGGGTTTGTAGAATTTACTGGAGGCCSTAAGCCCTACTGAAAGAGGATTTCAAACACCCTCTGTGCTGTTTAAATGAATCTCCCAGGTTTGGGGTGTGGGGTTTTTGTGGGGKTTTTTTGAGTATCAGCCCTGAGGGGGTAAAAATCTGCCAAATGTGAATCTTCTCTTCACGGACACAGCGTGGGGTAGTTCACTGTGCTTCACAGTGCTGAACCAAGTGAGCTCTGAGCCGTATTTGAATGGCAAACCCTGGGAATTCTTACTGTGAATGCTGGGTGTTTTCCAAAGCTGTGCCCTACACAGGCACTGACTGAGGTGTTGCTTTTCCATGCCCAGAAACTGGCCTGGAGGTGCTGGCAGTGCAGCAGGTGTCCAAGGCCCAGGCCTGGCAGCGCACAGGGAGAGCAGGCAGACAGGAGAGTGGCATCTGCTACCGCCTCTACACCGAGGAGGACTTTGAGAAGTTTGATGAAATGACAACACCTGAGATCCAGAGGTGAGCACAGAGCCATCACACTCCTTGCCWTTCCTCTTTTACAGCTGGAGTGTGGGAAGAACTGAGCAGCACAATTGGATCTAGGGGCTGATGGGGTGGCTTGTGGAAAATGGAAGTGTGAGGACTAAACAGAAAGACTGGGAAATGTTTGCTCAGGGTGGGCAGTTGGGCACTGAGACTCCAAACACATAAGGCAATAGTTCTCCTGACTGTCCTCCAGATCTTGGGCTTGCCTTTTCCTGGTTTAGGAAGTAAGGCTTCACCAGCAGCATCAGTCTTGTCTCTGTCAAGCTGCAGCACAGGCCTGAGACTCTTATCTCAGCCTCTATGAAAAAAAGAATAAAATAAAAGAACTATCTCAGTTGTTTTTTCTGCCTATGCAGGTGTAACCTGGCCAGTGTGGTGCTTCAGCTCCTGGCCCTGAAGATTCCCAATGTGCTCACCTTTGACTTCATGTCCAAACCATCTCCTGGTAAGTGGCYACAAAGGCAGCCTTGGGGAAAAAGAGCAGGGAGCAGTCTTGAGTTCATAAGGTGTCATAACAACACAACATGAAGGTGTGYCCTGACTGCCAAGGGAAGCCAGAGYAAATGGGGAAAGGTGCTTGTTCTCCTGGACAGAGGAGGATAAAGCACATTTTGGGACCCTGATTTCTCTGAATGGAAAGTCCTTGTCCCTCTGGCCAAGGGAGGGAGGCAGTGATGGAACCAGCTGATCCTTCACATCCCTCAGTGGGAGGCAGGAGGCCTCACAGCCCAAKGTCTTTGTTTTGGCAGATGCTATTCAAGCAGCAATTGATCAGCTGGACCTGCTGGGAGCTGTGACCCAGAAGGAAGGTCAGCTTGTCCTGACCCCCCTGGGAAAGAAAATGGCAGCCTTTCCACTGGATCCAAAGTTCTCCAAGGTAAAAACTGCAGAAAATTAACATTTTTAATCTCATGTACTCATCTATGTACCATTGATATTTCTCTTTCAAACTCCTTAAACAAGGTGTGAAATCTGTGGTGYTTGCAGCTGTACTGGTGTGTTTGCTGTACATTCATGTACATAATTTACAGCCCTTTTGCTGGATTGCTTGTCATTTATTGTTAAATTCAGGGAAATTTTTAAAAGAGAATTTCTTTCCTCTGACACCTCTGAAGGTGAACAAGGCCAATTTGCYTGCAATTTTCAGGATTGTTCAGCAGGTCCATGAAATGTCTGTTGCTGTAGTTGGTTTCAGTCACTGTGTTTGTACTGGTTATGCAGTGGTCAGGCTCAGGAAGGAGCCTGGCAGTTGCTGTTTAAGGTGCTTGGTGAGCCCATCAGAGGATTTACAGCTGTTCCTAGGCTCATATGTTTATGAGATTGTCCTAAGCAATGATTGAGCTCCTGGGCTGCCAKGGAGCAGAAAGATCTGCCCAGCTGAAGTGGATTTGTGTACCAAAGATGAGTTTTGTTGTGTCTGTGCAGGCCATCCTGCTGTCCCCCAAGTTCCACTGTGCAGAGGAGATCCTGACCATCKTGTCCCTGTTGTCAGTGGACAGTGTCCTCCACAACCCCCCTGCCCAGAGGGACGAGGTGCAGGCTGTCAGGAGGAAATTCATCTCCAGTGAGGGGGACCATCTCACCCTGCTCAACGTCTACAGGGCCTACAGGAATGCCAATGGGCACAAGGTGGGGTGATSTGAGGCTGCCAGTGCTGTCTGAGCTCATGGGCTGAGGAGTTTCTAGCAGAGAGCAGGGTGACACCTGCATCTGCCATGGCTGGTGCCACAGGCATCCTCCAGAGCAGAGAGGGCTCATCCTTTACAGCTGGGGAATCTGAGGAAGTTCAGTACCAAAGGTTCCTGCAGAAAGCTCTGGCAGAGCTTTGTGGGGCTCTGTAATCACAGCCAGGGCTCTGTAATCACAGCCAGGGCTCTTCCTTCCCTGGTTCCAGCTGGAAACAGAAGGGAGTGTTGAGACTTGATGATAAATATCTGGACGTGCCCTGTGACAGGATTAATTGGAAAAACACTGAGTATATTTAAAAGCAGGTTTGGATTTWTCCTACCCTATCAACCCCTCATATTGATTTGTGGACTCATGTACCCCATTCCTTGCAGTCATTCTTACCTGATTTGTTTTCACCACCTGTGGGATAGCAGGTGCTGTTCTGCAGCTCTTGGTGGCCTTGCAGAGCAGCTCTGAGTGGKACAAGAACCACCACATGCTGTTTCTGAGCACTGTGGGAGGGAATCTAGACACAGGGGGTTGAAAATATGACCAGGAAAGGGGTCAGCACCTTTTCTCTGAGGCAGATTGTAGGGGGTGTTCTGCTTTTCATGGTATCCAAAGTCTGTCATGCTCCTGGGGTGAAGAAATATCCCCTTCTAACTCCCAGTGTCTCTGCAGGGATGGTGCAGAGAGAACTTTATCAACAGCAGGAACATGAAGCTGATGGCAGAAGTGAGAGCTCAGCTCAGGGACATTTGTGTAAAGGTAACTTGCTTCCATATTCTATTTCTCTGTTTCACCTGTTGGTATTTTCCTGTCTGTCCCCAAACTGATGTTACTGTGCACTAAGTCCCAGGAGTGAGAAAATGTGGGGTTGTTTTAAGTCTCCTGTAATAGCTGGCTAAAATTCCTGACTGTGCAGCATCCCAAAATCTTAATGGGTCTAGGAGAAATGGGAACCTCTGAGGAGACTTCTCAGGGAAAGAGACTTCTCAGGTTTTCCTGAGGGTTTTTCCTGCTCTAGTGCAGGTGGGACTGTGCTGTGTGTGCCAGGGAGTGCTGTCAGCCTCAGCAGCCTGTGCTGGCTGGCTTCTTCATGGAGTCAGGCATTCAGTGTGGCAGCACCTTCCCCTCAGCACTGTTCCTGCAGTGTGGGAGCTGCCACTGAGCCCCTGGCAGTCTGCAGTGACATTGGAGCCACCCTCTGGGGTATCATTTGTGAGTGTGGCATTAAACTAATTTCCAGAAGGAGACTGAGGATACATTTTGTTGGCTCACTCTGGGTTAGCCTGGCATCCACTTGAGCTGAATTCCCAGTGGTCCCCCAGTGTTCTGACACAGGAAAASCCCCCAGGATTTCTGAAGAGAGCCCAGTGAAATGGGGCTGTGTCCCCACTGTTCTGGTGTGGGTTCTTTTTCTCGTTCTTGCCAAGGTCAGGGTGAATGATTCACAGGAAACAAAAGTTYGAGTTGGGACTTGGTGATTTGTKGTATCTTATCTATTTACAGACTCACCAGCCCTGAGCTCTAAGCAGCTGCTAGAAAAATGTGGCAAAATGGCCACTAYTGACTTTTCCCCAAGGTCTTTAAGCACTATGTACCCAATAACAAGATGACACCTCTATTATTGACCCAAAGATGACCACTAAAGGTCTGCAATACAGAYCTTTTTCACCCAATTACAGAAAACCACCTAAACTTATGAAGAAGAAGGCAAAAAGAAGGTCTTAGACTGTTGGAATCCTAAAAGCTGAAAATTTTAGGTTTTCTGTGTTAAAAGGTGCTGACCCTCAAGCAAGCACAGAAACCCTTCAAACTCTCAGCTTTTAGCAATTCCAGCACCCAGGAGCGTGCAGGTTGTCACTCACTCCCCTGTCTCCCTGCCAGCTGTCGCTGCCCCTGCAGTCGTGCCGCGGGGACACGGCGAGCGTGCGGCGCTGCCTGGCGCACAGCCTGTTCATGAACGCGGCCGAGCTGCGGCCCGACGGCACCTACGGCACGGTGGCCTCGCACCAGGGGGTGGCCATCCACCCCTCCTCGGTGCTGTTCCAGTGCAAGCCCGCCTGCCTGGTGTACAACGGGCTGCTGCGCACCAACAGGTGCTACATGCGCGAGCTGTGCGTGGTGGACGCAGAGTGGCTGCACGAGGCCGCGCCTGAGTTCTTCCGCAGGAAGCTCCGCGCTGCCCAGAGCTGACCCTGCTGCGGGCAGAGAGGAAGGGCACAGCCAGGGAGCCCTGGAAAATCTGYGTTTTATGGCTTAATGATCCCAAATGTCAAGGGGGAGAAGAAGCTTCAACGCTTGAGGACAAGGCTCCAGCTTCCCTAAGGCAGGATTGCAACCTTCACCTGTGTCCCCAGCATTACATCGAGGCTAAGTGGGTGTGGGACCAGCTGGCTCAGCTTTGCCTTGAAAGACTTATTTTTTTAAATTTTTTATGAATGTATATGTATTAGCATGTTTTTTATAGGCAGGATAATTGGAGCGTGCTTAAGGAAGGGGATGGGTATTTATTTGGATTGGATTTGTATGTTATTTTCCAGAATAAAGAAAAAYGGTGAAAATCTGAATCCTGCGTGTTGTTTTGTGAGGCATGGAGCAAATGATCRTGGGACAGTCCAGGACCAGTCCTGGTGTTTGTGGTTCTCATGGGACTGTGTTCATTATCAGCAGTCTGGGCTTAAAGATGTGAAGGTAGCGCAGTGAATCTGTGCTTCTTGTGCAGAATGGACTCTGCCCTTTACATGTGCAGTGCTCAGACACCTGCGGGGAATTGGGAGTTAAAATTCTGGTCCTTTGATGGGGTGGTATCAATTTGATGGGGTGGTACAGATGCTCTCCTGCCTTGCAGTGAGGAGCAAAGTGAGGGCCTTCTGTGATTCTCCTCATTAGTGGGTACTAGTGCCAGCTTTTGGATAAAGGGAAGGCTTGGTGCCAGGAAACGCTGCCTTAGTTTTTCCTCTAAAATACACATTGCTCAAGGAGTGCCCAAGCACTCATTTTTTCTTTTTCTGAGGAGACCGCCACACTCTGGCCTGAACACTGGCAGTCCTAATTAGGAGTGGGGCTGATGTCTGGGATAAAGCCTGTGCATGTCTCTCGCATTCCTAAAGCTCTTTGTGCCTTCACCCGAGAAGGGACCTGTACGAGTGTTCTGTCCGTGCTATCCCTGCTCATTCCATTGCCAGGGATTCCAAGAGCCAGGCACCTCGCTGACACGCTCCGTCCTGCCGGCGCCGGGACTCGAACCCGCGGCCTCGCAGTTCCTGGGACTCGAACCCAGGTCTCAGCGGGGTGGGGACTCGAACCCGGGTCTCACCGTTCCCGGGACTCGAACCCG